>JAYKAV010002922.1:10524-26618 GCA_035582835.1 Phoebastria nigripes
CTATGGCCCCCCTGCACCCACGTGTGCATTTGTGCAACCGAGCAGCGTGTGCGCGTGTGCGCGCACACGTGTGCGTGTGCCCTCTCCCTCCCGCTGCGTGTCGGCAGGGCCAGCTCTGTGTCCCCGCGCGGGTCCTTGCACCCCCGTGTCCCCACCCCCCCGTGTGTCCCCGTGGCCCCGCGGCAGGGCTGTGGATGCTCCCAGCAGCCCCCCAGGCCCGGCTCGCCCCCGGTGCTGCAGCTGTGGGGACCCGGCCCGGTGGCCGCACGCTGGATCTGGTGCTGCCGTGGCGGCCGTGTGCCAGCGGCTCGCCCCAGGGCATCCCACAGGGGTTGGGGTTGACCTGGTGTGTCTGTGCCCGCACACGCGTGTACTCGCACACGCGTGTGCTGGGCTGCACGCTGCTCCACGGGGGGATGGGGCTCCCCCTCCCTGGGCAGCCCCTCGCCCCACTCCCCCCCCAGACAGCACCCAGCCACACGCGGGGGGCTGAGCCCCCCGCCCTGGCACCATCCCCAGGGGAGCGTGGCGGGGGCTGAGGGATGGGTGTGCAGGGGGGACATGGGGACGGTCCCAGACCCCGGCAGGGTCGGGGTGCAGGCGCACGGCCGTGCACGCCGGGAGGTGGGGACGATGCAGAGCCCACCGCGTGCCTTACCCCAGCCGGGACCCCCCCAGCCAGCCCCCAAGCAGGCATCGAGGCCGGGCACTGTGAGAACGGTCTTTAATGAGCAAACAGAAACGTACCGCAGGTTCCTAAAACGGCAACTACCCGGGGGCGGGCAGGACCCCCGCGCCAGGCTGTGCCCRCCCGGCCCCCCGCACACCTACAGGGACCATCTAGGGGAAAAGTGCACAAGGAACAACTCACATCTGACACTACCCGGGGGTCGGGCTGGGGAGGGGGAGCGGGGCCGGGGCGCCCGCCGGATAGCACCAGTGCGCGGCCGGGGGGGCGAGGACAGGGCACCCCACCCCACTGGCACCCACTGCGGGTGCTCAGGAGCATCGCCGGCCCCGGCAGCCCCAGGGTCCCCGGCAGCCCTGCGGCAGGGCATGGAGGGGCAGGGGTGAGGGGTGCTCCCGGCACGCCATCGTGCACGGAGGGATGGCGACGTGCGTGCACGCGCGTGGACACCTGCCGAGGACTTCACGTGTGCACACGTGTGTGCAGTGAACATCTCACTGAGGCCATGCACGGTCCAATGTATGCGTGCACACACGGCAGCAAAGAGACTGCTGGCACCTTGCATGGAGGGGTGCATGCGCGTGTGCACGCGTGTGCTATGAACATCTCACTGAGACCATGCATGGTGTGACACACGTGTGCACACGCGCGGCAGTGAGGAGCCTGTCGGCACTTTGCACGGAGGGGTGCACGCGTGTGTGCACGCGTGTGCCGGCAGGCAGCTGCCGGCACCACGCTCGTGCAGGCGTGTGCGTGCCATGACGCTGCTCGCTGCCGGGGCGTGGGAAGGGCTCACGTGTCCCGTGTGGGGCCGGGGCCGGGGTGGGAGAGGAGGTGGGGGCTGGAGGGGGTGCAGGGACGGGGGGGCAGCCCGGGGGTGGGAAGGGCGGAAGGGGGGGGGTCCCTGCTTCTCCCCTAACGCTAGTGACACAAACCACTTCAGAGTATTTCCACGTGATGCACAAACAAGTCAAAAATTCACTGATCCAAACCCAACGTGCAAACAGAAAAGGGCCGGGGCAGGCCCACCCGCTGCCCCCGTCCCCTCCCGCCGGCCAGGCCGTGGCCCCCCCGGCCCCCCGGCCCTGGCCCGCCACGCACGGCTGCCGGCTCACGCTGCCGGCACGGCCCCGCGGGCAGGCCGGGGGCCGGGCAGGGCCCCCCGGTGCGAGGGGAGCCCCGCCGGAGCCGGGGTCCCGGGGCGGGGGCGGCGTGGGGCCGGCGCCTGGTCCTCAGTTGGGGGACAGGTCCCCGGCTCTACCAAATGCCGCTCGACCGGCCTCCGGGGGGAGCGAGAATCCGGGCCGAAGCTCGCTTTGGAACGTGGTCATCGATCTGAGAACCTGCCGGACAGACGGACGGACAGGTGTCAGGGCCGCCGGCGCCGGGACAAGAGCCCCATGGCCACCCCGGCACCCCCAGCGCGGCTGGCAGCCCCACGGGGTCCCGGCTCCCACCCCCCCCGCCAGCACCGTGGGGACAGCGGGTGCTCCGTGTCCCCCCGGCTCTCCCGCAGCCCCACTCCCACCTCGGCTGTGCCGCAGGCGTGGGCGAGCACTGGAGCACCAGTGCCTTGTGCAGCACCGGCCGCGCGGGGACTGACGCTCGCGACCCCCCAGGTCCCAGCGCCCCCCCCCGGGGGGTCAGAGCGGCCCCGGCCCTGCTGGGAGCACTGAGCGGGATGCCAGCAGGGAGCATCGCCTGAGGCTGCCAGCCCCGGCACAGCCGGCACTGAGCCGCGGTGAGCGTGGGCAGCACGGAGTGCCGCAGCCGAGGGAGCAGGATGCAGCCAGCCCTGCTCCTGCCCGAGCATGGCACGCGGCTCGGTCCTGTCCGGCGCAGGGCAGTGCCACGGCGGCTGTGGGGTGGGATGGCGGGTGCCAGCCGGAGCCGTAGGGATGCCCCCCATCCCTCTGGTCCCGCTCCCGGGGACAAAGGCGCCCGCCGGGGCCAAACACAACGCGTGCGCAGGCTCAGTCCTGCCCGCCCTGGCCCCCCGGCCGCCCCCTGCCTGGCACGGACCCCCGCCAGGCGCAGCCACACGACGGACGGTGTATGGAGGGACGGGCGAGGGCTGGAGGGGCTGCAGGTCCGGGGAAGGGGTCAGCTCTCTACTCTGCCACGGGAGCACTGGGGCGGCACGGCCCCCTGCCCAGGAGAAGGGGGGTTGCACCCTGGGGTGGTGGTGGGGCACCCAGCCGGTGCCGGAGAGCCGCCGGATGCGGGGCTGCCAGCGAGCCCCGGGGGGGGCTGGGCGCAGGGCCGGGGCTGCCAGGACCCTCGCTGCGGCCCCGCTCTTACCGGACAGGCTGAAGCTGGACTCGTGGAGGTCCCTCATGCCCCCGTGTCGCGTGGCGGGCCGGGTGGGCGTATCGGCCAGGGGCGTCCCCGTCTCTTTTTTCCCGGCATGCACAACCACGGCCACGTCCCCCAGGTACGGGGTGCGATCCACACCCCGCAGCTTTAAACTCTGCCAGAAGGGAAAGAAAAAGCAGAGAGAGCGTCAGCCCAGGCGGCACCGCGCCGTGGCGGGCGGGGGGCTGTGGCTGGGGCGCGGGGGGAGCACGGGGGTGCCCCGCGGTGCAAGTGGGGTTAGGGGTGCCACTGCCTTACAGCGGGGTGCGGATCAGCCGGGTGCAGGGGGGGAAGGAAGGGGGCCGGGGCACGCTGTGGCTAGGGAGGGGGCTGCGGCGTGGGGAGGGGGCTGTGGCGTGGGGAGGGGTGCAGCCGGGGACGAGAGGCACCGAGCAGGATGCTGGCTGGGCTGTGGGGCTCCCGGTGCAGGAGGTGCCGGCACAGAGCGGTGCCAGGGCAGGGGCTGGGGGAGGCGGGTGGCCCCGGTGGTGCAGCCCCTCGCCCCCATCCCCCCGGCGATGCCAAGCCGACCCCCCGCAGCGAGGCGCAGGCGAGTGCTCAGAGCAGCCCATGCAGGAGGCGATGCCCATGCAGGCAGGCGATGCCTGTGCTGACGCAGTGGCAGGACCCTGCCCCGTGCCCCCCCGGCGCTGCCCCCAGCTGCACACGGCTCCAGCCCGGCACCCCGGCACTGGGCATCGGCTCCCAGCTCCCCAGGACAGCACCAGGGCCCCCCAGCCGACCCCTTCCCTCGCAGCATCATCACCACGTCGAGCCCCCCAGCGCATCCCCCACGGCCGGGCAGGGGCTGGCGAAAGGCACGGGGGCACGGAGGCGTCCCCAGCGCCGGGGTCTGCCAGAGCTCCTGGGTGTCACACCGGGGCAGCCCTGGGGACCCGTGAGTGCAGAGGGGGACAGCGGGGTGGTGGCTGTGCCCCTCGCCCACAGCGGGTCAGTGATGGGATGCAGGGCCGGCGCTGTGGGATGGGGGCAACGGGGGGGCAGAGAGGAGGCGAGGGGCTTCTGCAGCCCCGCCGAGTGTGGGCGAGACCTGCCCGGCAGCCCAGGGGGGCACGTGCCCCGGCATCCTCTCCTGTCCCAGCCATGCATGTCCCTGTCCCTGCCCCGGTGCACGTGGGGCCACCGTGAGCTGAGGGAGCACCTCGGGGGGCTGCAGAGGGGGGACCTGGCAAAGGTCAGACAGCCCAGGACAGCGGGGCGTGGAGGGCCCCCCCACGCTTGGCACGTGCCTCACATGTGTCGGGATGACCGCCGGCCGCAGCAGCACTCAGGGCGACCGTCCCCAAACCCTCTGCGCTGCCGGCACGTGGGCAAGGGCCCAGAGAAGGGCAGGAGCTGGGGAGGGTCCTCCATTGTACACCCACCAGCAGGGATGCTACCGCCGGCGCTTGCCCCTGGCCAGACACTGTCGCTGCCATCCTCCCCCGTCCCCGGCACGAGGCACGCTGCGCTCCCGCCATGCGATGCTCCAGGGCGGTACCGACCACGGCACGGCGTGGCACCACGGCACTAGGCGGCACAGACCCGTCCTCCCAGCACCGGCAGCACCAACCCACACCGCTGGGACCACTGCGGCCGCCAACTCCCTCGTCTCCTCCAGCAGCTGGGAGCCAGGCACGGCGCAGCCCTGCCCCATGCCACGGCACAGCGCCGGCACGGCCCCCACCACCCCCCTACCTTCTCCCGCTGCACCAGCTTCTTGTAGACGGAGTCCGGGAAGGAGCGGAGCGGGCAGAACTTGCCAGTGCCCTCAGCGCACATGAAGACGCCGTTCTCGTAGACCACGCGCCCGCGGCTGATGGTGACCAGGGGCACTCCGTGGCACCGCATGTTCTCATACAGGTTGATGTCCCCCCCCTGCACCTGGGTGCTGGCCGAGATGGTCCTGGGCGGGGGGACGGGGCAGTGAGCGGGCGCCCAGTGGCACGGGGAGCCCCCTCCCCGGCCCCCCCACTGGCTGCACCTACTTGGTGGCCTCGGGGTCCCAGACCACGACATCGGCGTCAGCCCCRGGGATGATCCGGCCCTTGCGGGGGTACAGGTTGTGGATCTTGGCGGCGTTGGAGCTGGTCACAGCCACGAAGCGGTTCTCATCCATCTTGCCCCCGACCTGCCGCCGGAGCAGGGGGGTGAGGATGTGCCAGGCCCCATCCTGCCCCAGCCCCACAGCGCTGCCCAGCTGCCTGCGCCCCGTCCCTTGTGCCCTGTGCTGCCCACCCCGAACCCCCCTAAACACCTCGGGGGGTGCTGCTGGGGCCGTGCCCCTTGCTGGGACCCACTGGGTTGCACTGGGGAGCACCTTGCCCGCCCCCACGCTAGAGGGCAAACACCCCATGGGACGTCCCATGGGACCCAGGGAAAGGGCCCTCCCTCCCCAAAGCTGTGGCCAGCCSGAGCTGGACCCACTGCCGAGCCCCCCGAGAGCCGGGGGGGGCAGCCCCATCCCAGACCCATCCCAGGGATGCCTGTGGGCAGGGGAGGGGACCCCGTACCACGCCTCGCTCCCAGATGATGTTCATGCGGTCCTGCACCCCGCTGACGCCGTGGGGGATCTTGGTGAAGTCCTCCTTGCCCATGGCTTTCTGCTTGGTGCTGAAGGGCCGGTGGTCGGAGGCCACGATGTTCAGTGTGTCGCTGCGGGAGGACAGGGCAGCGCTGCTGATGGCACGGCCGGGGCGGCTCGGCCACAGCCAGCCAGCGGTGGGGCGGGCGGCCGGGAGCAGGGTGCCCGGGGTGCTCAGCGCCCAAGGAATGGAACACCCATGCCGTGGGGTGCCCAGGGAGCTCAGCACCTGGTGAGCGGGGTGCCCGGGGAATGGAGCACCCATGCAGTGGGGTGCCCAGGGAGCTCAGCACCCAGGGAGCTCAGCACCCAGGGATTGAGGCACCCATGCAGCGGGGTGCCTGGGGAGTGGGGCACCCAGCATCCCAGGTGCTCAGCAAGTGCTTGGGAAGGGCAGCACCCACAGAGCAAGGCCCCGAGGGGAGCACAGTGTCTGGGAAGTGAGGCACCCAGAGAGCCCGGTGCCCAAGAAGTGAGGTGCCGGGGATGTGGGGTGCCTGGGGGCTAGCCCAAGGAGGGGGGTGCCCGAAGGATGGGGTGTCTGGAGAGCGCAGCACCAGGGGAGCAGGGTGCCTGGGAAGCAGAGTGCCAGAACGCGTGGTGCTGGGGTGACGGGGCAGCCAGACAGCGTGGCACCCGGGAGCAGGACGCCTGGGCATGCCGGACACCAGGGATGCCCGGAGAGCACCAGCAAGCGTGGCAGCTGGGGAGGGGGTGCAGGGAAGCATGGCCCGCGGGGAGGGGTGCCAGGGCGCGGGGTGCCTGGGGTGCCTCACTTGGCGAGCAGGCTCATGAGGTAGGCAGAGGTGTTGGTGTCCAGGCGCAGCGGTGGCACGGTGACGTAGGCGGCAGCGTGGAACCAGTCCTGGTGGTAGTAGTGCAGCCCGGTGAGCGTGGCGTGCGCCGTGGTTGTCTCCGCGTACACCACCTTCCCTGCCGGGGCGGAGGCACACGTGTGGGGCTGGGGGCGGGTGTGCAGCGGAGGGACGTGCATGGGCGAGTGTGCAAGGGGTATGCGTGTGCTCTGCCCGTGTCAGTATCTCTGCAGGCAGCATGTGCCCCCGTCTGGGCATCAGCCCCGTGTCCACATGTGTGCCCGTGTGTACACGTGTGCTCACGTCTGTGTCCTGTGTCTGTGCAAGCAGAGCTGCGGGTGCCCGGTGGCTGTGGGCCCACGTGTGCACACGTGTCCAAGGGCACGTCCCCACATGCACACACCTGCTCCTGTGTCCACGTGCCTGTTCCTGCCTGCATCCCCGTCCATGCAACAGCCCACGTGTCTCTGCGTGTCCACGGCCCCGTACCTCCCGTGCCATGCGTGTCCACGCCTCTGCACGTGACACRGCCCTGCATGCGCCCATGTCCATGTCCCTTCACGCCCATGACCTCCCCGGTGCCCACATTCACCCTGCGTGTGGCCCGAGTCTGCGTGTGTGTCCGTGTCCACGCACGTGCCCCCTGTCCACGTCTGCCGTGTCGGCATCTGCCTGTGTCCCTGTCCGTGCCCCATGTCTGCAGCCCCACACGGGCTCACGCCTGCGTGTGCACACCCCTCCGCGTGTGCCCCGGCGCCTCTGCCCGTGTCCCTGCGTGTGCCCGTGTGCCCACGCGTGTAGGAGCCGCCCGCGCTGCAGGGGGCGGAGCTACAGGACAGGGGGCGGAGCTACAAGGCAGGGGGCGGAGCCGGGGCGCCAAGAGCAGGGGGCGGTGCTACAGACGGGGGCGGAGCTAAGGACTCTTCCACGGCGCAGCTACAAGGCAGGAGAGGCAGGGGCTCCGGCTGCAGAGGGCGTGGCCATCGGGCGAGGGGGCGTGGCCATCGGGCTCCCACCGCATGGCCACGATCCCGGGGGAGATGGAGGTTTTGCCCCGGTGGGACCAGACCCGCCCCCCCCCCCCCCCGCTGAGTCCGGGGCCCACGGGGATCCACATCCCACTCCACTGCCAGCCTGGGGGGACGATGTCCTGCCCCGGGGGTGGGCCCCGCTCCTGGGGGTGCCCATCCGAGCCCCCTACCTTGCATCTTGGCGGCGGCAACGACGTCGCCTGCGGACATGCTGGAGACGTTCACCAGGTAGACGGGGCAGTGGGTCTGTGGAGAGGGGGTCAGTGCCACCATCATCACGGCGCCCCGGCTCCATGGGGGGTCCCCGCGCCCCCATAGGGGGCGCGGGGACCCCCCATGGAGCCGGGGCACCCACCCCCCAGACACCCACTGCGTGCCACACACCCAGCTTGCTCTGGGGGGGACCCCGGCGTGGACCGTTGGCAGTCGCGGCCGCCCGTCTTGGGACCACTCACCCTGTTGGCAATGGTGATGACGCGGTGCGTGGCCTCGGCTTCCAGCTGCGGAGAGAGCAGACAGTGAGAGGCATGGCACGGCACGGCAAAACGGGTGGGTGGTGCGAGGATGGGTGTGCAGACGGTGTGCCGGCAGCGCAGAGATGGGTGTGCAAATGGTTGTGCAGATGGTGTGCAGACAGGTGCATGGATGGCGTGCAGACGGGTGCACGGGTGGCACGGGCGGGTGCACAGGCGGTGCCAGCTATGAGGATGCCCTGGAGCATCCCAGCCACATCCTGGGCCTCCGCCTGTGCAGGGATTCAGGGATGCCAGCAGTCACCTACCTCTTCGGGCCGGCTGATCTCAATGCCCTCCGGCCCTGTGATGCCCAGGTCCAGCGCTTCCTTCGCTCCCTGGGGAATGGGGGGGGTGTCAGGGTGGGGGTGACAGAGGGGGCTCTGCCCCATCGCTGCCAGACCCCTCGTGGGCACCCCCGGCCCCAGCGCTCACCTCAGCCACCAGCTCGCCGTTCTCAGCGTGGACCCGGGCGATGGCCCCGATGTCGCGGCAGGCCCGGAAGACCTGGTAGAGCTCGCTGTCCCGCAGCATGTACAGGTCCTTGTAGGTCATGAACATCTGGAAGGAGTTCACCCCCTTCTCCCGCACCAGCGTCTCCATCTCCGCCTTCACCTGCGCCAGGACAGGGGATCAGCACGGTGGGGGGGACACAGCGGCTCCAGGGTGCGCGAGCAGCCATGGGACCCGCTCCCCTCCCACCACGGGGCAGGCGTGGGGCGAGGTGCCCCCTGCCATGGGGCAGGGACCAACACTTCACCCGTGGGGACGTGAGATGCAGGATTTGGGCACACACCCCGGGGTGATCTGGGGAGCGACAGGTGCTGGGGGGCAGTGGGGGGGATTTTGCTCACCGTGTCATGCTGTGATCTGGCCCTGGCCTGGCCGGATCCCCGGTGTGCCGGTGCTGGGATGCACCCGGGGGGGCACCCGCTCCATCCCCATCCATCCCCTGCTCTGCCTGGGGAGGGTCTGGCTGGGCTCAAGCCAGGCCTGATCCTGCTCTGGCAGCTTCAGCGGGGATTGCAGGGGCTGAGTGTGCCGTGGCATGGGGTCTGGGCACCGAGCAGGGCCAGCCCCTGTGGGGGTTGTGCCGCAGGATGGGGTCCCCCCCAAGCTGGGATCGCTGTGCCCAGGCACCCCCGTCCCCTCCATGGAGCGGCAGCACCTTCCCCGCCCCGGCGAGGGGCTCAGCCCCGTGGGGACCCCCTGCCCCGCTGAGCCTGGATCAAGGCAGCTCAAAAGGCAGCCTGGGGGCTCAGCCCAGCCCACCCCAACAAGCAGCTAATGGGATCAGCAGGGCCGGGAATTAGCCCTGGCTGCAGCAGCTGCTCCCGGGCACCACAGCCCTGGCGCCTGCCTCGCTGTGCCGGGGTCAGAGCCTTTGCTGTACCGGCGCGGCACGGCCAGACTCACCTTGGGCGCCCACCAAGTGATGCCCATGTGCAGGGCGTAGTCGCAGCAGACCTTGGGGTCGGCCAGGCTGCGGCACTTCTCGTAGGCGTCCAGCAGCGAGGTGTCCTTGTCGGGCAGGACGTGGCCGATGATCATCGTCGTCCCTCCCACCAGGGCTGCCTGTGGGCGATGGGGACAGTGGCGGTGGGGGGGCAGGACTCGCTCTGCTGGGGAACAGCCCCCAGGGCCTGCGGTGCTGCCCACGCCATGGGGCGGCACTGATCCTGCCTGGCTACAAGCAGGGCTGATCCCCGGGTGGCTGGGCTGGGACAAGCCACATTTGGGGCACGGTGTTGCCCGCAGGCAGGTGGGGGCCCCGGGCTGGGCCCCGTTGCAGGCAGGGATCCCCCCGCATCACCCTGGGATGCAACCGCCCCCCGCGGCGCCCTGGCCTTGCCCACGGCTGCCCGGTTGCAGCAGCACATCTGGGCGCATGACACATCTGGAGGGCCCCATCCTGCTGCCTGCTGGGGCACCAACCGCTGGATTTGGGGTGCCGGGGGGACGCCCTGCCTCGGCTGCCTCGGCACTGCAGCCCCTGTGGCCCTGCCAGCTGCGCCCCCGGCATGGGGCCCGATCCGGGATGGGGCTGCCCAGCCCAGGCCAGGCAGCACGGGGGCTGCAGGGAGACCCCCCCCGCTGTGGCACGCGTGGGCAGCAGGGCGGGCGCCGTCGCRCCCGGCGGCGTCCCCAGCTCACCCGGCCCGGCTAATCCCCAAAGCTCCTTTACCAATTGGCCCTCACGGGCTGGCGCGGGCCAGTGGTGCCGGCGCAGTGCTGCGAGGCAGCCTGCCAGGACGGGGACAGGGAGCGGGCATGGCATGGAGTGCCCGTGGTTGCTGCACCAGCCCCCTGCCCTCCGGCACATCGCCGTGCCCCTCCGGGCCCCTCACTGTGCCGCAGCACAGGGCCTGCCCCGGCCACCCAACCCCTGTGCTGCAGCACCCGTGGCAGAGCCGAGCCCCCTGCCCAGGGATGCTGGGCACCCCGGGGCCAGGCACGGCCAGCACCAGCCCGGCACAATGGCTGCTCTGTGCGGGGTGCTGGTGACAGCCGGCCCCGGCGCTGCCCGGGAYAAGCCTGTGCCGGCCCCTCGACACTCCCAGGCAGCGGCACCCGGTGCACGGCACTGCTGGCCCATGGCAGGGCCCTGCAGCACAGGGAGGGCCCTGAGCTGGGCTGGCACCAGGGAGCATCCTCATGGCAGTCTCGCTGCTACAGGTGCCTCYGGCCGAGCCAGGCCCGGGCTGGCCATGCCCTGGTCTGGAGCTGGGCGAGCATCCCCCTCGGCAGGGTCTGCGGGGCACCGAGGGGTCCCTGCGCAGGACAGCACCTTTGCTGCGGGCAGGTGGGCTGCACCCTGCCGGGACCATCCCTGCCGGCGCGCCCACCCCTCTGCTCGCCCTCCTGGGGCTGGCAGCGAACGTGGCCGGGCAGGGGAGCCAGGCTCCCGGCTGCCGGGGCTCATCCGCCGGAAAGTGGCATCTTTCACTCACTGCCCCGTGCCAGCAGCACCGGCTCGCGGGGGGCACGGCATGCAGCACGTGGGGAGCCGCGGGAGCAGAGGAGCCCCATGCYGGCACAGGGTGCTGCGGCCCCGGTGAGGGAGGAGGATGCTCACAGCAAGGGGACCTGATGGATGGGGACRTGGGGACAGCCTGCGCACGGTGCCAGGCTGCCAGGGAGTTGGTGCAGCTGGCTGCCCGCAGCGCCGGGGCAGAGAGCCTGCCCACGCCGCGCAGCTCCTGCCAGCGGGGCCTGGCCACTGAATGCTCTCGCCTGCCTGGCATCCCCCTCGGCCGCGGATGCTCCATGCTGACCCTCTGCAGCACCTGCCAGCACCCCGGGGCCAGGGAGCCCTCCCCGAGCAAACCCAGCCACCGCGGGCTCGGGGTGTGGGCAGAGCGTGCAGGCAGCACGCCCGGGGGGTGCAGGGGGGGCTGCGGCTGGGCGGTACCTTGGTGCCGTGGTAGAAGTCATCCACGCARGTGGCGTTCATGAAGGTCTGGTGGAAGTGGGTGCTGGTGTCGATGCCGCCCGGGATGACGAGCTTGCCGGTGGCGTCAATGACCTTGGCCCCGCCGGGGATCATGAGCTCACGGCCCACTTGCTGGATGATGCCGTTCTCGATGTAGACGTCTGCCTCCAGCGTGCAGTCGTCGTTCACCACCTTCCCCCCCTTGATGAGGATCCGCATGGTGGCCGCATTGGCAAGCATGGCGCTGCGAGGGCAGGCGTCAGCCCCGGGGCGGCCGCCGGCTGCCCCCGTCCCGCGCAGCCCCCCAGGGCCGGGGGGGGCTCACCCCCATTGCCCACCCCTGGGGGTCCTGGGCTGGCACGGTGCTGCCGCTGCGGGGGCGAGTCCCCCTTCTCGGCACAGGGACCCGGTGCAGGCAGGCAGGCAGGGCTCTGGGCAGCCCCGCGGCTGCGCATCCGCCATGCCCATCCCCACCCTGGGCCATGTCAACACTGGATTATCCTGGGAAATCCGCGGAGAGGGGGGGCCCCGGGCATGGAGAGTGCCGGGGCTGACACCGCTGCCCGGGGCCTCTGCCCCACGGCCCCGCATGGTGCCAGCTCTGCCGGAGCCCCCCGCGCTGCCCCAGCGCCGCCTTCACCCCCCGGCAGCGAGGGGCGTCCCCAGACATGATCTATAATTCATTTGGTAGATGAAGGTCAAACATGATCGACCCGTCTGAGCAGGGACGGCACGCGACGGCTGTGCGGGCACCCCGGGACCGCGTCCCACCCTGGGGGCACAAGGTGGGCTGGGACTCCACCAGAACCCCCGCCCCAGCGACCCCACTGCATGGACCTCCCCAGGGACCCCCCCAGGGACCCCAGCGGTGCTGCCCGTGCAGGGCTGTGCAGGCAGTGCTGCCTCCCCTCCTCCAGACAAAGGCCAGGGCACGCATGTGGGCAGCACGGCACTGCCCGGCCTCGCCGGCACGACCACGCTGGCACCGAGCAGCCCCGGCTGCCGTGGGGTGAGCAGGGCCCCAGCACCCTCCCCACCCCAGTGTCCCCAGGCCCCCGGACAGGGACGGCACACGCTGTCCCTGCCGCGATGCCGGGGCCAGCACCGGGCCATGAGGCAGAGGATGCTGCTGGCGGGGCCATGGTCCCTTGGGGCAAGGGGCTGGCCCGGTGCCCCACAGCCCTGCCGCCGCTCCGTGTGGATGCTGGGGCCGGGGCACCGCTCCGAAGGGACTGTCCTGAGCATGTCCCAGCGATTCCCAGCCGCCCAGTGAAATGCCAGCTCAGCAGCAAATGGCTTCCCTGGGCGCCGGACCTGGCGGAGAGCCGCGGTGGCCGGCGGGGCTGAGCTGGGCCCTGCCAGCAGCTGAGCATTCCCGGCGCTGTGGGCAGGAGCAGCTGCCCGGGGAGGGCGAGCGGCTGTGCCCACCGCAGGGCCACAACCACGCTGGGGCTGGGGGGCACCGGGAGCCCTTCCCAGGCTGGCTTCCACCCTGGGGCTCCGTGATGGCAGTGCCAGCCCTGCTGCGGACAAGCCCGGTGCCAGCCCGTGCCTCGGCCCACTGCTCTCGCTCTGGCACAGGACCACAGCGAGCACCTGCCGGGGTCCTGCAGGCAGCCCCCCTGCCAYGGGAACGCTCCTGGGAAAGGCGGCCAGGAATGCCACTGCCATGCACAGCTGTGCCGGCTGCCGAGGGACGGCAGAGGGAAACAGGTTCCAGAGGGGCCGAGGTAGGACGCCAGTGACCTTCCCGCCCGCAGGAGCTCCTCACGCAGCATGCCGGGCCGCTGTGGCACACTGGGCACCGGCACCCCAGCACCGTCGGTCCCGGGGCAGGGGCAGCCCCTGCCTGTACCTGCCCCCCGCTGCTCCCCCCAAGCCCCGGGCTCTGCCTCAGGCACCCAGGGAAGCTGCTGCCCCGAGCAAGGGCTGTGCCGGGGGGCACCCGGACCCACKGCTGCACTGCCAGCCCCAGGGGGACGAGGGGGACGAGGGGGACAGCCCCAGCCAGAGACCTGCCGAGCCCCCGCACCAGCAGCAGCCGGGATGGGGCGAGATGTCGGGGCAGAGACTGACCTTGGTGGGGTGAGGGACCACAGGAGACGCGGTGGTGCCCATGGGAGATGCGGTGGTGCCCACTGCCCCCTCCAAGCCCCCCGGGCAGGGGTGGGCCGGGCAGGATGGTGCTCGTGCGGCGCAGGAATGGGGATGTGGGAGGGAAGTGGTGCATAGCACCCCGGGATGAAAGCGGGTTGCTGTGACGGACGGATCTGGAGCGCGGCAGTGCGCGGGGAGGCAGCCTGCGCCGGCTCCCAGTGGTGCTGCAGCACCTCGCGCCGTGCGGCACGGGCAGGGCCCCCCGGCACGGGTGGGACGGGGCAGAGGAGGGCACAGGTCCCCACAGCCATGTCCCGGCCTCGCCTGCCCTGCTCCCCACAGCAGCTTGGGGAGGGGGTGACTGTGCCCCCCCAAGTCACTGTGCCCCCGTTGTGCCTGGTGCTGCACGGACCAGGGTGGGACCTGACCTGCCCCGGGGTCCCGCACAGCCCGGCTTGCCCTGGCACTGTGCAGGCAGGGCCCCGCTGCCGGGCACGGCCCCGCTGCCAGCTGGATTCGGGAGGTCTGGCGCAGGGGGCGGGTGGGCTCTCTGGCCCCACAGCCCCAGCCCCATGGGCGAGGTGGGGGAGAGGGTGGCTGCCATGGGTGTGCTGGAAGGGGGTGAGCGTGGCAGAGCGTGGCAGAGCGTGGCAGGCAGGCAAGGCGCTGGCTGTGGGGATGGAGCATCACTTGAGGACGCAGGCGAGGGTGAGCCCGGCGTGGGCTGGACACGATGGACAGACAACGTCTGGCAGCTTGACATGCTGCCGGTGGCCTTGGCCACCACAGAGCCACCCACACCGCTGCCACCGCGCTCCCCCCACCTCTCTGTGCTGGGCCCCTTTCCTGCCCCCTCCTCGGGGACCCGGCCGGCCACCCCCTGCACCCAGTCCTGGCACCGCGCCCCCAGCACTGGGCATCGCTGCACCCCGCCACCAGCCGCCGCTCCAGCCGTCACGCCGGTCCCCGTGYCCAGCCCAGGCTGCCCACCACAGACTGCCTGGCACACCAGTCCCCCCCCAGCTCACACTGAGCATCCCCAAGGGCTCTGCCCCGCTGTCCCCCAGCCTGTGCTGCAGTGCCAGCGCGGCACAGCCTGCCCTGGGAACACCCGGGCTCTTGCCTGCGCCTGGTGAGCTGCTGCGGCGCGGTGGCACAGCCAGCATCAGGCAGCAGCGGCGGCAGCTGCTTGCTGAGGCGGAAGGCAGGAGGTTTCTGCAAGACAACAGGTTCCCCAATCAGGGCAGAAATGCAGTGTCAGTGCCGGGGGGGGCCACAAGCATCCTTGGGGACCCCCCGCCTGGCCCCGCCACCGCAGCCGGCGCTCCCATGCCGCAGGCCCCCGGCTCAGCCATCCTTGGGCGCTGCCGGCAGCCTGGCCGAGCCCTGGGAGGCGGGGGGCCGTGGCGGCACTTCCCGGCATACAAAGCAGCGCAGCCATCTCGGGGGGCTTGCGGCCCCCCCAGCGCCCACCGGCTGCTCCGCCGGCCCTGAGCCGCAGGGGCTGGTGGGGCGGGAGCGCGGGGACAGCTGTGACCCCGGCAGGACAAAGGGACCCCTGCCCCGGCGGGGGCTGCCGGGGGGGCACCTGTTGGGGCCGGGGTGGCTGCTGGGCCTGGCCTTTGTGCCGGGACGGTGGGAACGCGGCGCGGCCGCACACAGAGCTGCATTGTGTGGCGAGGCGAGGCCAGGGGCTGCTCCTGTGCCCGGCCTGCCACGGCCCCTCCACCGCACCCTGCTTTTGTCTGCGCTGGTGAGACCCCTGGCACCCACCCTGCCCAGCACCCACCCTCCCAGCTGGGGCCTGGCTGGGACCCTCCTTTGTCAGGGGCTGGGCTCGGTGACTGTCCCCTCCCGGGCAGGATCAGCCCTGCCGGTGACACCAAACCACAACCACCGCCTGTCCCCGGCCGGCGGCAGCAGCTGGGTGGGCATCGCCCCCCACCCCAGAGATGCCTCTTGGGGGGTGATGACCGCCATGTTCCCCCAGCCCTGCCCCTTCCCCGGCTCCGTTTCGGACACAGCCAGGCCAGGAGCCGGTGTCCCGCTCCGGCACTGCACGAGGGGCCTGGGCTGCCCTGCCCTACTGCCGGGGGCCCACCGACCGACCCCCTGCCAGGATGAGCTCCAGTGCCGGGGTGACCGAGCCACCGCCCCGGGTGGGTCGGGGAGACCCAGGCTGCCCCACAGTGACCAGGGGACCATGATCCATGGGTGAAGGGCCAGGGATGCTCCGGCAGAGCCGGCCGCCCGTGCCACCAAGCCCGGGATGCTGCGGGCGTGCGAGCAGCCGGCCCTGGTCCCCACGGGCACCTTGGCACAGCACGCTCCATGGCACGCGCCACGGTACGCCGCACACCACAGCACCACGGCCACGCCCGAGCGCGCGTGGGGCGCGCTGCCACAGCAGAGGGGTGCTGGGCGCCCGGTGGGATCCCCCAGCCCTGTTCCGGGGTCCCCGTCGCACCCCCGGCGCTGACCCCAGGGTGTGCCGGGCAGGTGTGCCGCAGCCGGCACTGCGGCAGGCCGGCGGCGCGGCGGGCACCGAACCCAGGGCTCCTGCTGGGCCTCGGGGGGGC
>JAYKAV010002922.1:30303-42817 GCA_035582835.1 Phoebastria nigripes
TTTTCTTTTTTTTTTTTTGCACAAAAACAGTACATTTATTCAAGTGTTCTCCAGCACAAGTACATTAGAAAGGAGCTTGTCTGTATTATACTCTTCTGGGCACCAAAGAAAAAAAAAGGAGGATGGGATGGAAGCGAAACGGACAGACTTTCTACATCTGCTGCACGCATTGACCTTTAATTAGTTCAGAACAGCTATGTCACGAGCAATACTTACACAGATACAACAGAGTGCCGGGCAAGCCCCGCGGGCCAGAACCATACGGTGAAATGCACAGTATTCAGCGGCAATAAATAGAGAAGCGACCCTAAAAAAACAAACCAACAAAAAACAAAAGGAACGAACCGAGAGAGAGAAAAGTAGAAAATAAAACGGGGTGGGGGGGAAGAGCAGCTGGGGACGCTGGGCCAGGGCGGCCGCGGCGGCGGCGCCGGCACTGCCGGGAATGTGGCGGTCGGGCGCGGGCTGAGCCAAATCATAGGAGAGGAGGGTACCGAACTCTACGCGTTTATTCCTCGGTATGAGTACATGATTCCCCACAAATAGTTAAGCGTCAGCTACTTCAATGTCTAGGCTAAAACACATGAAATCTCTCGTTTAGTTTTCAAGTACAAAGTTAAAATGCCTTTTTGTTTTTCGTTTTTTTTTTTAATAATAATATATAAGAGTAAAATAATAGTGCTCTTTGAAACTCCACTACAAGAAAACAAAACAAACAGTCATTGTCCAGACAGCAGACTTAATTTAACAATATATATTTTTAATAAAATGTTTTAGCACCGTGTTTGTCACCCACTCCCTCGGCGGATCTTAAGGAATTTAGGCTTTTTTTTGTTTTTACCATTTCATCTAGGGCTGTGCAACAAAATTTGTCTGTTTGTTTTAAAAAAAGATGTGAGTCGGGTACGTTAAAAACTGAACTCTTTCCCCAGGCATCCCCACGGTCCCCACCACCGCCGGCGACTGCCGCGGAGCTGCCGACGTGCCCCCGGCACCACCGAGCCGAGCCCGGCGCCGCCCCGGCACCCTTCCAGTTGTGCTGCAACGGGAACCTGCTTCCCGCCGGCACCAGCTCCGGCACCGGCCCGGGCATCCCAGCCGCGGGTGCCCGGGGCGGGTGCAGGAGCCGCCTGGGACGCGCCAACGCCGCACCGGGCTGGCACCCCGCGCTGCAGAGCCGGCTGGGACCCGGCTCATGAAAGGCGCGGTGGGGCCGAGCGGGTCCCAGGGCAGCGCTGCAGGGCTGCGCCAGGCCGGTGCGGTGCGGTGCGGCGGGGCCCGCTGGGACCCCCAAACCCTGCTGCAGGGCTGTGCCAGGCTCCCATCTGGCGCTGCAGAGCCGTGCAGGGCCTGCAGACAGCGCTGCAGGGCCGTGCAAGGCTCGCTCCCAGAGCTGCAGGGCCGTGCAGCACTAGCACCCGGCGCTGCAGGGCCATGCAGGACTTGCAAACGGTGCTGCAGGATTGTGCAGCACTAGCACCCAGCACCGCAGGGCCGTGTAGCACTTGCACCCAGTGCTGCGGGCCATGCGGGACCAGCACCCAGCACTGCAGGGCCACACAAGAGTCGCACCCGGTGCTGCAGCGCGATGCAGGACCCGCAGACAGTGCTGCAGGGCCATGCAAGACTCACCAACAGTGCTGCAAGGCCATGCAGGATTCACACTTAGTGCTGCAGGGCCACGTAGCACTTGCACCCGGTGCTGCAGAGCCGTGCAGGACCTGCAGGCAGTGCTGCAGGGCCGTGCAGGACCTGCTAACGGCGCTGCAGGGCCATGCAGCACTTGCACCCGGTGCTGTGGGCCATGCAAGACCTGCAGACAGGGCTGCAGAGCCGTGCAGGACCTGCGAGCGGTGCTGCAGGGCCATGCAAGACTCTCATGCGATGCTGCAGGGCCACGTAGGATCTGCATGTGATGCTGCAGAGCCGTGCAGGACCTGCAGGCAGTGCTGCAGGGCCACGTAGCACTTGCACCCGCTGCTGCGGGCCATGCAGGACCTGCAGACAGTGCTGCAGAGCCGTGCAAGGCTCACACCCGGTGCTGCCGCAGCAGGCGGGATCTGTGCGCGGTGCAGCAGTCCTGTGCCAGACTTGCCCCGGCGCTGCAGGGCAGCGCAGGATCCGGCCCCGGGACCAAGCCAGAGCCCACAGCCATGGCTCGGCGCCCGGGGCCGGGGGACCGCGTCCCGCCTCGCCTCCTTTACCACCCGGCAAAGCTGGGCCCCGCGGTGCCCCCCACCGCAGCCACTCCGTGCCAGCTCAGCTCCCCGCGCCGCCCACACCGACAGAGGGGCCTCCAAACCCCCGGTAGCACCAGGCGCGGTGGGGACGTGGGGGGGGCCCCAGGGCCGCCCCCCCCCCCCCCCCCCCCCCCCCCCCCCCCCCCCCCCCCCCCCCCCCCGTCGGTCCCAGCACCTCTCAGCACCCTGGGGCCGCCGGCGCAGCTCGCTGCCAAATAGCCAGCACCCCGCACCGAGCAGCCGGCGGCCCCTGCCCGCATGCGGACCCCCAGCACCTTTCACAGTTAGAGAAGAGACGGCGATGGGCTGGAGACCCTCCGTGAGCCTCCCCCGCGCCGTAGCACCAGTCCCTGCCCCCGCCGGAGCCCCTCGGCTCCAGCGCCGGGCACAGGATCCGGCCACCCCAGCGGACACCGGGGACGTGGGGCAATGCCCCCGCACCGAGCCGGACCCACCGACCTCCTGCGGCACCCACAGCTGCCAGACAAGTAGCACCATCCACAGTAATGCCAGCACCTGCCCGCGTCCTGCCTGCACGCACCACGGCTCCCCTCTGCACCGCCAACACCGTCACGGCTCCCGGCCCCCTGCAGCCGGGGCTGCCTGCCCATGACACCGACACCGCTGCTCCTGTGGCATCCCTGCGCCCACCATGCACCTCAAGGGCACCCATCACCCCAGAAAGAGGGTACGGGGCCACCCCCGGCACGGGGCACCGACGGGACACAGTTGCTCCAAAACCACGCTCGGACAGAGGAGCGATGCCCTGAGCCGCCCGGTGCACAAGGCGACACCGCGGGCAGCACCGGGGTCCCATCCCGGCTCACCGGGGCATCGCCCTCCTGCCGACCAGCCCGGCCCCGCAGATGTAGCACCAGGGTCCGGGGACCCGCAGCCGTCCCCATCCCACGCCGGAAGCGCCCCAGCCACGCTCCAGCACCGCTCCGTCCCGCGCTTGCTCCCTGCCTGCCTCCTGCCCTGCCTGTGTCCCTGCCGGCACGGCACCGCCGCAGCTTTCGGCAAGAGCCTGATTCACAGCACCCGTGCCCCGCGCCGCCCCGGCAGGCAGCGCTGGCAGGCAGGAGCAGGCAGGAGCACCCTGCCGCTGCCGCCGGGTCGGGGGGGGACAACCAGCACCGGCCTGGCCGGGGACGCCACGTACGCAGAAGAGCACCAGTACGTTTGTGCGCGTCGCGGGCAGGGCGGGCAGCGCGGGCAGGGCCGGGCAGGGCAGGGCGGTCACCACCGCCGCCGCCGAGGGAGGCGCTTCCTTTTAGGACAGAAAAAGGTTATTGCATGACTCGGGATGGAGACGCTTCCCGCCCGGCCGCCGCCCCGGCCCTCTCCCGCGCCGCTCGCTCGGAAAGGCCCGGCACGTAAGGCAACATGGAAGCTGATGTCTCGACTCACCCCGCTGTTTAAAAGCACCATTATGAAGTCAGGTTGTACAGTAGTAACAGTACCTTTTATATATATATATATCTATATCTCATATCTATCATATATATATAAACTGTAAACAAGAGGTAACAGCGGCTTCTAGAATTTGCTTTCTTCAAGGTTTCCTGTGTGGTAGGCACCCAAAATACTGTAGAAAAGGTGTGTGTTGTGGTGTGTGTGTTCTCGGCTTCCCTGCCAGTTGGGTTGGCTCCATATCACCAGTGAACGGTGCTGGTGGAAAAGAGTGAGGCTCAGACGCTGGGCGTTGCGGAGCCGGCCGAGCGCCTCCCTGCCGCTTTGCGCTCCCCCCAAGCTCGCCGGGCCGGCGGCCGGGCCGCGAGCTCGGCGCGCGCTCGGCGCAGACGGAGCGGGTCTCCTTCGCCTCCGCCTCTCCCGGCTGGGGTTTCCCGCTGCCGTTTCCCCTCCTCCGAGAGCAGAGCTGGTGACGGCGTCTCGTCTCGCCCGCTGCTCCGAGAAGCAGAAACCAAACCAACAGAAAAACCCAGCCAGAAAAGAGCGGAAAATTAAAAGGTTACCCAAAAAAAAAAAAGGTTTTGGTTTTTTGTTTGTTTTTTTTTCGTTTCGTTTTTGTTTTTTTTGTCGTTTTCGTTGGTTTTTTTTGTGGTTTTTTTTTTTAAATAGGCTAAAAGCTGAACATTGGAAATTCAGGAGAGGACACCGAACCCTTTTGCTCGGGGAGACGTGTGCCGGGTTCCCGTCGGGCTGTGAAATCCCGTCTCTCTTCTGGGTGCTGACTCTTCTCTCATTCCGTGTTTTCACTTCTCTTCGCGTGGATGGTTTTGTTTCTGACTCGCTCCATGTCACCAGTTCCTGTCTGTCTCTCTTAAACGCAGGCAAAGTATTCCTTCAGGGGAGCAAAGAGGTGGCGGATCACCGGCACGCTCCAGGATCTGCCGAGCAGTCTCTGCCGGGCCAGGCGGCTCATGTTGGACACGTCTGTGTAATGCACCGGGAAGCCAAAGACCCTGCCGGGACACGGGGCGGGGGGACAACGGGGAGGGGGGTCAGGGGGTTGCCGGCCCCGAGGGACGCGGCGCTGCCGGCCCCCCCCGGCGTGCGCGCAGCCCCGCAGCAAGCCCCTGGCCAGCCGTGGTACCTCTCCATCTCCGTGCACCACAGGATGTCCTCCTTCTCGTTCATGAAGACGGGGAAATGCTGGTCCTTGCCCTGCTTGATGGAGTTGGAGCGAGTGGTGATAGTTCGCACTTTGCTGAACTGCAAGAGGCACAGGCTCGTCACGCGGGCGGGGGGGGATGGAGCCCGCCGGCGCACCGGCCGGGCTGGCCGCGGGCAGGCAGGCAGGGTGGCTGTGGGCAGGCGGTGCTGCCCAGCACCAAATCTGAGACCCCCATCCCGGGGTGCCGGTGCCACCGCCGCGTCCCTCCTCCACCCTCACAGGACCCCTCCCCTGCAGCCCAAGGGGTCTGGGACTGCTGGGGACGGCCATGAGACCCCACCGCCCCCTCGGCCCTGCCGTCCCCGCTCCCGCTGGCTGCATCCCGTGTGCCGGGGCTGACCTTTGCTATCCTGCCGTGCTCCAGGCACTCCTGCAGCTCCAGCTTATCGTTGACTGTGGACGCGAGTGGCCTGGGGGAGAGAGACAGGGTGGGCACGGGGTGGCAGCGCCATGTCCCCGTGTCCCCATGCTGGCACCTGCGTGGGCGCAGGGCAGCTCTCCAGACGGGGTTTGTGGGGGGCACTGGGTGGCCAAGGCTGTTTTGGGGGGCTGCAGCAGGCAATGGCGAGAAGCAGCCGATCCCTGCGTGAGCCTGCCCGTGGCCACCAGCCATGTGCCACCATGGCCCCTGTCCAGGAGGGACACGGAGGGCAGCACCATGCCACCCCACCAGCACGAGGCAGCAAGGACAGGACCGTCCTCCTCTACGGGGACCACCGCTCCGGGCTTTTGGGGCGTGCTGTCACCCAGCACCACTTTGTGAGCGCCCCCTGCTCTCGCCCAGCACTGACTGGGGTCAGGGACCCCCAGAGCCACATCTGGGCCCAGGGAGGACCCAGGGGTCCGGCCCTTTCTGCAGTCCCTGGCAGGGCCCTCCGTCCCTCCCGTTGCCAGACCAGGGGCTGCCGGCCGCCCCAGCCCCGCAGCAGGCAGGGTGACAGGCAGGCAGCCGCCGCGGGCGGGCAAGCGAGCGGCTCGGCTGCGGGGCGCTCTCACCAACCTGTTCATCCCGGGAAGGTTCCCCCAGAAGTACCGTGCCCTGTGTGCTGCAGACACTTCTTTGGCATCAATCATGACGGGGTTGGACTGCGAGAAGGGCGAGAGGCAGGGGGTCAGCGGGGCTCAGCAGCCCACGGCGGAGGCAGGATCCTTGGGGTCCCCGGGGCCGGGGCCGGTGACCCCCCGGCACTCACCTCCAGGAAGCGCGAGATGTCCCTCTTGTCGCTCACCCCCATGGCCACCACGTTCTCAAAGAGCCAGAAGAAGGGCCGGTCATCGCCCTCCTTGGGCCGGGCTTCGTGGAGCAGGCGGTAAAACTCGAAGAAGAGTCGCCCGGTGCCCTCTGGGCAGGAGAGAGCGAGAGGGGCTGGCATCAGCGGTGGGGGGCCGGCGGCGGCAGTGGGGTCCGGCAGCGGGGGCCAGCCCCAGCCCAGCAGGGAGACACCTACCGTAGAGCCCCTTCCTGGCCGGGTTGACGATGGAGAGGTCGTTGCAGGGGCTCCCCCCGATCACCAGGTCGAAGGGGCCCCACTCCTGTATCTGCAAAAGGGAGAGCCCCCGGTGAGTCGGGTGCCGGCGCCAGATGCTGCCTGGGCAGGACGCTGCCGCCTGCTTGGGGGACAGTGTGCCCGCCGGGGGGGACGCCTGGACACACAGCGGGCGTGGATGGTGGCCGAGCTCTCCGGTGGGATGGCGAGGCCGTGCTGGTGAAGCCCGGCACATGGGGAGATGCAGTCAGGACAAGGGACCAGACCCATCTTGGGGACACAGGGGCGCTTTGGGGGGACTCGCTGCCTGCAGGGAGGGGGGAGCCGCAGGGGGCTGGCGGGCAGGACGTACGTGTTTCTGGGTGACATTTCGGACGTCCCCGACGTACATGATCTTGCCCTGGTGCCTCACCATGCCCACGGTGATGGAGTCCTCGCACACCTCGGAGGCGATGTAGCGGTCCACCTGGATGCCCAGGTCCTTCAGCACCAGCAGGCCTGTGGGGAGCGGGGCTGGGGTGGGCGGCATGCGGACAATGGGCCCCCACCCCCTGTCCCGACCCGTCCCACCCTGGCAGCACCGCCATCCCCGTGCCATCCCCCTCCCCTGCCCCCCACCAGCAGGGAACCCCAGGGCCTGGGGCAGAGGACATTGCGGGGGCTACCCACCGGAATACCCGGCCAGGGGTGCTGCAGGCGGCGCAGGTCTGTCCACCCACTGCTGACACCCTCATGGGTGCAGGACACCCCCATGGGTGCGGGACCCCCCTGCCCCGAGGCTGGACAGTTGTGGGGTGCTGCTCGCCCCACTGCCTTCTGCCCCCCCCACCAGTCCCAAACATGCCCCAGGGACGGTCCCTGTGGGGGCTGCCAGGTTGGGGACCCTCACCCACCTGTGGCGATGCCGTCGAAGAGCGAGAGAACCCGGATGGGCTTCCTCTTCTCGGCCGGCACTGGCGGGTACACCTTCGGCGGGTCCTGAAAGCCACAGGCAGGCATCAGGCGTGGAGGGGGAACATGGGGGGCAGCGGGGAGCCCGGCTGGGGCCGGGGGGTCCTTCTGCAGGGGCACTCACAAACTCCTGGTCGTGGTTGTTGGCGAAGAACATCTGGAGGCGTGAGGGCCAGTCCTCCCGTCGCCGCAGCAGCCCGTAGATGCCCTTATGGCCACACATGTAGCAGTTCCAGGGATCCTCCTTGATGGCCGCCTGGGCTGCCCCTGGGCCCACCAACAGGTCCACGCACTCCACGCAGAAGCACCTGGGAGAGCCGGGAGCCGGTGTCAGTGGCAGGGCTGGGTCCGGTGCGCCCCGGCAGCATCCCCACGATGAGACGCTGGGGAGTGAGCGCAGGTGGTGGTGGGGGACGGTGCCCCCGGCACGGCCCCGCTGTCTCAGCCGGCTGCGTTGCCCCAGCGGGACTAAGGCCAGGCTGTGGCCGTGCCCCTCGAAGGCCAGTGGCAGGGGGGCACACCGGGACCAGCAGCCCCACGCCAGGACCTGCCACACTGCCCAAACCTCTGCCAGCCCCATGCAAAGACCTGCAGCTGGGACCTGCGGCATCACCGAAACCTCCCAGCCCCGCACCAGGACTGGCATCACCAAAACCACCCCAGCCCCATGCCAGGACTGGGGCATCACCAAAAACCCACAGTGGGACTGTGACACCACCAAAACCTCCCAGTCCCGTGCCAGGACTGGGGCATCACCAAAACTTCTCAGCCCCAAGCCAGGACTGGGGCATCACCAAAACCTCTCCCAGCCCCACACCAGAACCAGGGCATCACCAAAACCTCCCCAGCCTCATGCTAGGAACTGGGACATCACTAAAATGCCACACCGGGACTGTGGCACCACGAAAACCTCCCAGTCCCATACTGAGACTGTGGCATCACCAAAATGTCCCAGCCCCACACCAGGACTGGCATCACCAAAACCCCACGGCAGGACCGTGGCATCACCAAAACCTCCCCAGCCCCATGCCGGGACTGCGGCATCCACAAAACCCCCCTAGCCCCATGCCAGGACTGTGGCATCACTGAAACCTCCCCAGCCCCATGCCGGGACGGCGGCCCCGGACCTGCAGCAGTTGTTGTTGCCGCACATGAGCACCTCACGGCCACCGCAGCAGATGGTACAGTAGGACTGGTAGCCGTCGTCGTCGTACTGGTACGCGCACTCCAAGAAGCAGTTCTGGGGGAGAGCCATGGTATGAGCACGGTGCGGCCCGAGCCCTGCGCCGGGGATGCCGGGACACCGCTGCAAGGCCGAGGCCGGGCACCCTGCGAGGGCACTGGGGCAGCTCCTGGCAGAGGGGCCTGGCAGGGAGACCTCCGGGACAGGGTGTCTGGGGGGACCCGGCCGTGCCCGCTCGCCCGGTGCCGGGGCTGCCTGCGCTGCGCCGTACCTTGCAGTTTTGGCACATTCCTCCGATAAATAGAGGGTGCTCCAGGGTCACGTTGAGGCTCCCGCAGGAGATGCAGATGTCTGGGGGGCAGGAGGGGAGACGTTACCCCCAGGCTCTGCCACCCCCCGGCACCACGCACGGGGGCGAGCCCAGTGTGTGGGGAGCAGCCTGACCCCGAGCCAGGTCCTGCTGCCGCCCCTGGCAAATGCTCACCCCCTGCGTCTGGGTCACACCGGCTTCGCCCCCCGAGCTGGGGAGCAGCAGAGCCCTCCCCCAGCCGCAAACTGCCGGCACAACCCGGACAGCCACCGTGGTGTGACGGGGACTAACCCTGGGGACAGCGGGGCACGGCTCCCACCGCCTCCCCAGCCCCATCCCGGCCCCCCGCAGCCCCCCCAGCCCTGCCTCGCTCCATGCCCAGGCTCAGCCCTTCCCGTGCCAGTGACCCCAGCACCGGGCAGTGTCCCAGGGGTCCCCGCCACCATGACGGGGCAGTCCACCGTCACATCATGGCTGCTGCTGTCCCTGCTGCCAGCCAGGCGGAGGGATGGGACAAGCCCATCCTCCAGCCCCTTGGGCCCCCCCCCGCACCTCTGAGCCCCCTCTGCCTCCCAGCTCTGCAGCCAGAATTGGTGCCTGGCCAGGGAGGGACCCTCCACCCCATCCCCATCCCCTGGGGCAGGATGCGTCCCAGCCCTGGAGCCGGGCATTGCCCCACTCTCACCTTCGATGTTCCTGCATTTCTGCCGGACCTCGTAAACGAGCCGCTCTGGGGAGGGAGAGAGCTGTCAGGGTGTGGGGGGGTGTCTGCCYGGCGCCAGCCCTGCCCCAGCCAGGTCCCCTCTGCGCAGCCCCCGCAGGGGGGCAAAGGGAGGGCACCCCTGGGAGGGAAGGTCGCCGATGGAGAAGGGGACCTGGCCCAGAACAGCTTTCGCCCCGCAGCCCCCCATGGTGAGCACAGCCCTCCCAGCGCCGGGACCGAGCCCTGACAGGGTCACGGCCAAGCAAACCCCTGTGCAGGGGGGATGGGTGCGGGGGCATCCCCGACCCCCCRGGTGGTACCTCGGGTGCGCTCATCGATGATCTCCTTGACCTTGGGCTTCTCCGTTGTGCTTTTCCTGGGTTTTTTGGCGGGTGGGGGCGGTGCGTAGGCGGCTGCTTCTGGCTCTACCCACATCTCCGTGTAAACTTCTTTGTAGGGGTTTCGCTCCTCTGCAAGGGGCGCGTGGGGTCCCATCAGCGGGGTCCCATCAGCGGGGTCCCGGCGGCCCCGCGCCCCGCAGGGGGACCTGCCCCCCAGGACTTGCCAGCCCCACAGCGCTTCCTCTGCCCAAGCCCGCGCCACCCCGGTGATGCCAGAGCCGATGGCCAGGGGACCTGAGGGACAGTTGCCAAGGCCACCGAGCGGGTCCCTGTCCTGTGAGCAGGGTCCCGTGCCTCCCCCCGCTCACCTTCGGGGGGCTCCAGGCCCTTGGGGCCGGAGGGCTGGAAGCCGCCCAGGGCCCACTCGATCATCTGCTTGTTCTGGATCTCCACCACCTTGGAGGTGTCCGTCTCGTCATTCTCGGGGCATGCCGGGAAGATCTTCCCTGCCCTGCTGCTCGCCACCTGCCAGGGGAGCCGCAGGCCCGGCCATCACCCACCCACCCACCCAGCCGAGGGGGTCTCCATCCTCAGCCCGCCCCTGGCTGCTCCAGACTCTGCCTGCATTGCCCAGCCAGGCAGCCTCCAGCCCCAAAGGGACCTATACGGTCAGACTCCCCCACCCCACCCCACCAGAAACCCCCAACACCTCCCAGCACTGCCAAGAGACCCCCAGAAAGCCAGGACTCCCCCAGCATCGCCCCACAGGGACTTCAGCAACTCCTCAGAGACCCCCAGGGACCCCAACCTCCTCCCCAGCTTCCCCAACAGACCTCCAGACACCCCTGGCTGGGACAAGAGATTCCCAGACACCCCCAAAATCTCCTTAGGGAGTCCCCTAGATCCCCCCACCCTTTTAAGAGACATCCTGTGCTCCCCAGGACGCTGCTGGGTGCAGGAGGCAAGGCAGGGCCAGATCCCGGCAGGGTGGAAGGGCGGCTGCCTGCTCCCACACCCCCTGCCCGGGGCCGGCAGGACAGACCCGCTCAGGCACCCATGTCCCCCGCAACCTCCCGGTGCTGGGGGGGCCGGTGCCGGCCCACAGCCGCCGGCGCTCACCTGCAGCACCTCGTAGATGGCTTTGCGGTACATGGGCTGCTTGTTGTAGGTGGCCTGGTGGAAGGCGCTGGCGAAGGAGCTGAGCGGCAGGAGCTTCTCCACGCAGACCTGGGGGACGGGACGTGGCCGTGAGGATGCCTGGGGACGGGGGGGCTGCCCGGACCCCCACCCCACGGGTGCCACTTACCACCGAGAACTTGCCATCCCCGAACCACATCACCCAGCGGGTGCCCTCGGCCGCCCGGCTCCGGCCCGTCATCCACCAGGAGACGATGCGCCCGGGCCACCAGGAGAAGCCGCGCAGCTTGCCCCACACCAGTTCGCCGATGCCGAAGCCCCGGCCGTCCTGCGCCGCAAGGAGACGGGGGGAAGGTCAGAGGCCGGTGGGGAGGGGGTGCCCGTGTCCCTGGGGGGCAGCGGCCCCACAACGCCCCCCTTCCCCGGCCAGCCCTGCCCTCACCTCGTACTCGGGCTCGTCGTCGGCTGACTTGGAGGTGTTCTTATCGACAGCGTCGGCCACCACTGGCTCAGGCGTGGTGGCCACGTTGGGTGAGGCGGGGTCGGTGGGCTGCTGCGAGGCGGGGGGGCTGGCCTCCTCCTCCTTCTGGGGCTCTGCCCGCGGCGTCTCCTCCACCACGTTCATCACGGCGATCACCTTCGCCTTCTTCTCCGCCTGAGGAGAGGGGACACACCGGTCAGGGCTGCGGGGCATCGCTCACCCGGCGGCCCGAGACGTGGGCAGGGGCAGGCGGGGGCGGGCAGGGTGCCCTGGGCCAGCCCGGCTGGGGGGGCTGCACTCGGCAGCACCACCCAGACCCTGGCATGGGCCTGGCAGCCCCCCAGGGCCGCGTGGACCCCCCACCCTGCACTGCCCTGCTGCCCCCAGCCACCCCCCCCGCCCCCTCCCCGCACGCAGTGCGGCTTGGGGGGGCTCCCCTCAGTTCCCGTGCCTCAGTTTCCCTCTGCGGTCGGGAGGGGACAGCTTGGGGAGCGTTTGTGAAGCTGTCAGGGGTGGCTCTGGGGAAAAGAAGGGGCAGCCGCCCCCCCCAAGGCTCCTCTCAGCCCTGCAGCCCCCCCGGAGCCCCTCCAGTGCAGCTCCATCCCCAGGAGACCCCCGGCACCCTCTGCCTCTGTCCCGGGGCACAGCACCGGGACACCCGGTGCCCCCCCTCGGACCCCCCCCCAGCCCCGCGGCCCCCCCCTGCCCGGGCACCCGCTGTCCCCGGGCCGAGTGTGCTGAACTGCGCTGGCCGGGCCGGGAGACGCTGAGCTCGGCCGGGCCGAGCCGTGCCCGGAGGCTGAGCCGGGCCGGGCCGAGCCGGGCCAAGCCGTGCCCCGGGGCCCAGGCGGGACACTGAGCTCCGCCGGGCAGGGACCAGCCTTGCCCCGGGGCAGGGAAGTGCCGGGCTCAGCCGAGCCGAGCCGAGCCGAGCCGAGTCGCCCTCCCCGCGGTGGCCACCTACCCATACGGGCTGGGCGCCGCGGCGGGCCGGGCCGAGCCGAGCCGAACTGAGCCGAGCCGAGCCAGGCCGGACTGAGCCG
>JAYKAV010002922.1:44769-80281 GCA_035582835.1 Phoebastria nigripes
TCTGGGACCACATCACCCAGTTCAGCCCATTGGCACGGTACTGGTTTGGGACCATATCACCCAGTTCAACCCAGACCCACACGGCACTGTTTTGGGACCACATCACCCAGTTCAGCCCATCAGCACAAACTGACACGGCACTGGTCTGGGACCATATCACCCAGTTCAACCCAGACCCACACGGCACTGGTCTGGGACCATATCACTCAGTTCAGCCCATCGGCACACACCAACATGGCACTGTTTTGGGACCACATCACCCAGTTCAGCCCATCGGCACACACCGACACCAGTACTGGCCTGGTCTGGACCCAGCTGTCCCAGTTCAGCCCATCCGCAGGCTGCACCCCCAGCGGCACCCCCAGCCCGGGGGCCACCCCCCAGCAGTGGGATGTCCCATTCACGTCCCCGACGAGCCGGATGTCCCAACACGCCCCAGATCGCGTTCCCCCGGCTCCGGACCCCCCAAGGCACAGCCCTGAACAGCCCGACACCCCCCGCCCCCCCGCAGCCGGGGTACGTGTGCCCCCCGGCAGCCAGACGCCCCAAGGGATGTCCCCAGCGGTGGGACTGCCCGCGCCATGCCGCGTGCTCGGCCTCCGTCCTGGCGGCCAGGCCAGGCTGGGCGCTGCCGGCTGCGGCTGCAGGGGCTGGGCCTGTGCCRTGAGGATGGCAGGGTGCGGGACCGAGCTGCGGCACAGCTGCCGCGGGGTGCCGGTGCTGCCCTCCCGGCACGGCGGGGTGTTCTAGGGAGCGAGTTTTTCACTGATGCCGAGCAGAGTGAGAAGCCCAGGCGGGAGCCGCAGTCACACCCCATCGGACATGCTTGGGGTGCCCGGCACCCCGGGACGGACCCTGGCAGCGCCCCGGCAGGCTCTGCTGGCCCCGCTGCCCTCCCTGCCAGCCCCGGGCAGGGGTCGGTCCCCCAGGGCCCCCAGGCAGGCGGTGTCCTGCGGAGAGGTGGCTCCTGAGCTCCGGGACCCCTTTGTGTTGCAGAGTGGAGGGACAAAGGGGCGGATGGCCGTCACCCCCGGGCATGGGCTGCCCCCCAGGTGGGAGGGCTGGGGGGCTGGGAGGGGGGATGGCAGCAGAGCCCTCCTGCCCTGCGAACCCCCACCCTGCCCAGGGGGTGCCCGGGCTGATGGGGCAGCTCCTCGGCCAAACCGCCTCGCCCAAGGCAGCCCCCTTGGGACCCCAAACACCAGCAGCACGGCTGCACCCCAACGCCAGGCGAGCGGCACTGGCCCCTCTGGGTCACAGTGGGGTGACGGCAGCCCACGGGCACCCCGTCCCCTCCAGCACCCCTCGGCCATGCCAGAGCAACAACAGTGCTTTGGGGACCTGGAATAAAATGATCTGGACACAGCCGGGGGATGCACTCAGTGTGTCCTGGGGCAGGGACCCCCCGGCGAGGGGCACCCAGGGGCACTGGGGTGCCGTGGGGGGAGCATGGGGCTCTCGCCGGGGCTGGGGCCATGGGAAGAGCCAGGAGGGGCCCGAGGGGCACCGGAGAAAGGCTGCGGCCAAGGGAGGGGGGGAATGGGGAAGAGGAGGGAAGAAGCGCCAGCGGAGGCCTGGGCCCCTCGGCGGAGGTGACAAAGCTGTGGGGGTGCTTCTGCTTTGTCCTTGGGGAGAGGCAGGAGTGCGGGGAGAGGGAGGAAATCTCCCATCCACCGGTCGTTAAAGCGGAGATAAGCTGGATCTCCAGGGGATGGGCACATCCAGACAATCAACCCAACCTCCACCCTCCTGCCCTCGGGCCACAGGCAGCTCTGCCAGCCCCTGCCCCTGCCCCTGCCCCTGCCTCTGTTCCTGCCCTATCTCCACCCCCATCCCCTGCCCCATCCCCATCTCTGTCCCCATTCCCTGTCCCTGTCCTTGTCCTTGCCCCACCCCCACCCCCATCCCCATCCTCATCTCCATCTCCATCCCCATCCCCTGCCTCATCCTCATCCCCATCTCCATCTTCATCCCATCCCCATCTCCACCCTCTGTCCCTGCCCATCCCCATCCCATCCCCATCTCCATCTCCACCTTCATCCCATCTCCATCCTCTGCCCCCGCCCCATCCCCATCCCATCCCTGCCCCACGGCTGGCACAGGCTTAGGGGTGCACAGCTGACACTGAGGGTGTCCCAGCATGGATGGGCAAGGGCCAGTGCCCAGACCTGTACGTTACTGCTCCAGCTGCAGCCCTGGGGCTGGTGAGTGGCAGCGATGGCCCTCGGAGACTGTGGGGGGTAAGGAAGAGGAGAGAAGGCTGGAGATGGCCAGGCTGTCCCTGTCCCTGCTGCAGCAGGGTTGGTGACCCCAGCCGAGCTGCTGGGACCCCGTCAGGCAGCCTCTGCCCCCCAAACAGTGCTGGTGTGCTGGGGCACGGGCCGTGGGTGTCCCTGCCGCGGGTGGCAYGGGGCCGTGCCCGGTGCCCGGCGGGGGAAGCCCCGGCACCATCCGGGGATGAGGAGCAGCTGTGCCCGGCCAACGGGACGCCGCCAGCCCACTCCACTCGCTAAAAATACGCCCCAGAGGTGACTGATTACAGGTTTGGGGACCTCCGCAGGGAGGAAATAGCCCGTGCTGGAGGGCTCCAGTTTGGCGAGACGAGGCAGGGCTGGCGCCGGCACCGGGCAAGTTTGCCGGGCATGAGGGGCCGTGCCRTGGGGGCCCTTCCCAGGGAGGCATTCCTGTCTCCCAGCCCTCCGGGTCCCTGGCACCCCCAAAAGGAGCAAACCCCTTCGGGGCACGGCCAGTGCCGTATCGGGTCCAGCACAGGGAGCTCACCGGAGGGAGGGAAAGGGCAAGGCTCCCCCCGCGACGGAGCCACATGGGCTGTGGGTGGCATGTCCCGTCCGCCGCCCCTGGGGACCGCATCGCTGACACCACCAGCAAGTGACAATTGGTGCTGGGCATGCAGCTCGCGGGCGGTTGTCAGCTGAGATCGGGGGAAAAAGGCCGATCCAGCCTGAAAACGTTTCAGGCTTTCTCCCCGTAATGAAAAGAAAACACTTATTCTTATTAGAAAAATAAAGGAATTAAACGTGGCTAAATTCAGCATTGTTTGAGAATGAGAGACTCCTCAAAAGAAGTATTTTGATTTTTTTAGCATTTTTTCCCAATTATTTTTGGCTGACGAGTGATTCTGGCTGACCTGAATCTGCATTTGTTTTGGCGAGCGAACCGTGTGTTGGAAAATTGTTACTCGGCGGCTGCAACCACCAACCTCCCTGGCTGTGCCGAGCTGCGGTTTGCCCCGCATGCTCAGCATGGYGCGGCAAGGCTGGCAGCTGCCTGCACTGGCCGGCACACAGTGCGGGCAGGGGCAGGGGGCTGCGAGGCCGGGCACTGCCGGAGCAGCCACCAGTGGCCCATGGCCGGAGCCCACGGCGCAGGGGCCCGTCCGTGGCTCTGCCAGCGGCAGCTGCAGTGCTGCTGGTGGCCAGAGCGTGGCTGCACTGGGGGCCGCGCCGCTCTGCGGGCAAATGCCTGCATCGCTGGTGTCCCCCGCGCCGGGCAGGGACCGCAAGCCCGGACCATGACCACGCGTTTGGCAAACCCCCCTCCAGGCACGCAGCCCACCTGCGCGGGGGGGGGCCCACCCCAGCCGGGACACCCCCCAGGACACCCCCCAGCCCCACCAGCCCACCCTGTGCCTGGCTAAACCTCTGCTCGCGGGCAGCAGCCGCACACAGACCCCGGGTCCAGCGGCGATGCCCCCACACCCCCGGCTGGCAGCCCCCCCTGGGGTGGCGGGACCCCCTGTGCCTGTGCCGGCCACCCTGGGAGGAGCCGATCCACGAGATCCCCTGGTACAGCCACCCTGGCCATGCCAGCTGTGCCCTGTGCCCCGTGGGCACACTGTGGCCATGCCAGCCATGCCCTGTGCCCCATGGGGATGGCCTGGCCATGCCAGCCATGCCCTGCGGGATGCCCCGGCCGTGCCAGCCTCCCCCCGTCCCCGCGCGGTGCCAGCATGACGACGCTCGGCAGCGCAGGGCTATAAATAGTGCCGGGGGTGGCGGTGGTGCGAGGGGACCTGTTGCCAGGGAGACCCGCTGGCAGCGGGGGACGATGCAGAGAACGGGGCGAGGAGGGAGCGGCGGGGACGCCGGTGAGGACGGGACCCCCAGGGTGCCCGCAGAGCCTCTGCTCCACGGCACCCCCCGCGTGGTCGTCAGCACTGCGGCCTGCCCGCAGCCCTGCGCCTGCGCCGGGGCTCCCGCCGCCCCCCAGCCTCCCGCCGCTGCCCTCGGCTTTGCTGATTCCGGCTGCGTCACGGTGCGYGCTGGTTCCCCGGGAAACCGGCAGGAACGGCACATCCCGGCACATCCCACGGGAGAAGGGCGGGCCCCATGCTGCCTGCACCGGCAGGCCCCCTGCACTGGCGGCAGCGCACGCTGGGCCCCTGGCCCCCGGCTTCTGGTGGCCCCCAGGGGCCACAGGTGTGAGAAGCGAAGCTGCCCGCTGTGGCCATGGTGCGAAACCTGGGTGCAGGCAGGGCAGTGGCACCGCTGCAGAGGTCCCGCGGGGAGTGCCTGCTCCACCGCCAGCCCCACGGCATGGCACAAGCCGGGGTGCCCTGCAGTGGGGCTGCCCGCCTGAGTCCCCACCCTGTGCTGACCGCCCCTCATGCAGCYGGTCACCCCGGCGCTGCCGGTGCCTGGCAGAGCGCTCTGCATATGCCGTGTTTTGCCCGAGCTCTGCCTGCCATCATTAGCGACACCGCAATTAGCTGTGGGAGCCTTGGAGACAGCTAGACACCGTGGGTGTCTTGGGGTGCTTGGACCACACAGCGCCACGCAGCCCGCCCTGTCCTGGCATCACCACCACACCGCGGCGCCCGGTGCCCCCCTTCCCACCCGCTCCGGCAGCATCCGGCTCCTTACCTCCCTCTTCCAGCGGGCCAGCCACTCATCCCGCTTCCTCTTGCTGATGTAGTAGGGGTCCCCGGCCTGGAAGGTGTGCCGCTGCATGGGCCGCTGCCGCAGGCTTGACTCCCAGCCCAGCCCACCGCGCAGCCGCCCGCGGGAGCCCTGCCGCCGGAGGGAGAGAGAGGAGGCTGAAGGCCGCGGCTCCAGCGCTGTCGCAGGCACCGGGGATGGCAGCGTGGTGGGAGCCGTGGCCCGGGACAGGGAGGGCTCTGGGGGGCAGTGGGGGGGGACAGAGCAGAGCTGCTCCAGGGCGGCACCCCACTGCGCACGCTGGGACTGGCTGGGGACATGGACATGGGGGGCACTGCCTGCCTGGGTGCACACACACGTGCACACACACGTGCACACACGCATGCTCTGACCCATGTCTGCAGCAGGACCTGGATGCACCAGGGCTGGGCACCACACCGTGGCTGGCTGCACCACAATGGGCACCACCGGCACCGTCCCAGGCACGGATCTGCCCCAGGCCGACAAGCTCTGCCTGGGCAACCTGGGGGAGGCATGGGGTCAGCCCGGGCAAGCACCGTCCCGCGGGCAGGGCTGGATGGAGTGGGGTTCACTGGCCTGGCCACGGCGCGGTGCATGGTGCAGGTGCTGCCCGGTGCCCAGCTGTGCCAGGGCGCAGGAGCCCAGGACCCCCGTCCTGCCGAGAACCCCGTCCCTGCAGCTCCCCCATGGCCGCTGGCACCAAGGGACCGGGGGGTGCCGGTTCCCACGGGCACGGGGAGCGCCGTGCTGGCCGGTGGGCTGCAGGGCCATGCCCGTCTCCTGCGGGTGCCTCGGTGCAGCCCCCAGTGGGGCCCGGCCCTGGGACATACTTGCCTCCATTTTCAGGGTGTCGAAGTTGTTTTCTTCCTTCTCTTCCTTGCCTGCACACAGAACAGAGAGGAGCCATCAGCCGGGGGGATCAGCTCGGTGCTATGGGGCAGGGCAGCTGGGCCCCCACGGGGGAGAAGGGGGCCCACCTGGGACCCTCCACCCCAGCTGGGGGCCGGCCCTGGGCCGGGGAAGGGCACCCATCGCCGCCGTGTGAGGCCTGGGCTGTGCTCCCCGGGGGACGCCGCCTGCCAGGACGTGAGCTGGCTGCTCCCGCGCCCCCTCCCCGCACCCTGGCCGGGGAGTCTGGGCAGTCTGGGGGGTCCAGGGGAGCGGCCCCCGCTGGGGCCGCGGCGGGCAGGGGAAGCGCGCGGAGCCCTGCCGGCTTCCTGTGCTATCGGCACATCTCGCGCGCTGCAGGTACGCGCCGAGCCACTGCCGGGAAAGCTGCTAAAAATAACCCCGACCGTTTCTGGGGTTGCAAACCTCCACGCACCCCGAACTGCCGGGGGCCAGGGCCGAGCCAGGTCGGAGCGTGGGGTGCGCTGGTGTGTGCACGCGGGGGCACCCACCCACCTGTGCCTCGCTGCGGGCAGCGCTGGGGCCAGTGGGTCCCTGAACCGGGGAGGGCACCTCCCTCCTGGGCGCCGCTGTCACTCCGTGCTTTGCCCCGGCTGCTGGGCACCGGCCACCCCAGCACAGACCTGGGCTGCAGGGGAGGGGCTCGGCCGGGACCCCCGGTGCCCCCTTGCCAGCTGAACACGCGCCCTGTTCTGCTGCAGGGCACAGCGTCCCCTGGGTCCTCGGGCTGTGCTGCAGCCAGAGCCCCCCCAGACGCCCACCCAGCCCTGCGTGACACCCAGACAGTCCCTTGCAGCTGGCACATGGGGACCCGACCCCCCCGCGGCAGCCGGCCCCCACCCCAGAAGCAGTGAGGCCCGAGCAGGAGAGCAGCCGAGAGCCCTGCTCTGAGTGCTGGGGGACAGCAGGGGACAGCGGGGGACACTGGGGGACAGGAGCTTTCTGGCTCCATGCTGGGGGTAGGCGTGTGTGCGTGCCCTGGGGGTGCCCGGGCAACCTGTCCTCCTGGTCCTGCCCACAGGTACAGGGATCTCAGGTGGGGAAACTGTGGCACAGGAGAGGGGACCTGGCCTGTTCTGAGATGCTGGTCCCCTCCGACACTGGGTCCAGCAACCCAGGCACTGGGACTGGCCAAACTGGGGGGCACCGACCGAACTGGGGACATGCAGCCAGCATCCCCCCACCCCTCTGCCATCCCACCCGCTGTGCGGCTGAGGGGCACAGAGCCAGCACTGGGCTGTTACCAGTGCCAGGGCTGCCGCAGCGCCTTCCTGCGATGGGCCACGGCGGCCCTGTGGCTGCAGCTCGCTGCCTGAGCATCCCGCACATGCCCGCGGCCGGGGCTCGGCAAAGCCCCTGGCCTCAGCTCCTGCCCATCCCAGTGCCCTGTGGCAGCGCCGTGCCCTGTGCTCTCTGCCAGCCTGCTGCACTGATGGGCCAGGATGCAGTTACCAACCGACGGCAAGATCCTGCCCAAGACCTTCCCCCACCAGGGATTTCGGCACGGATGGGCCTGGGGGGGACAGCGAAGGGGTGCAGAGCTGATGGGGTGGCCAGTAAGTCGTGCTTGGGCAGCGCTGGAAGAGCAGGTCCTTGGCCCCACACTGGGTCAGAGGGGCAGCGAGAGGTGAAAAGCCAGTGTGCAAGGAGGAACAACCAGCGACGGAGGCAGGAGTGCTGGATGAGGGGGTGAGGGATGCTCGGGAAAGCCCTCTGGCCAGCCAGGCACGAGGCAGCAGGAGCTGAAGGACCAAGGAGCAGACGAGGATCTGGCAGCAGCCAAGTCTGTCGCTGGAAGGTGACGATGCTGCCACTAACCTCAGCGCGCACACATACCCGAAGCGCTGGAAATGGTTTCTAGGGAAGGGAGTGAGCTCCCGGCGGCTGTACAGCTCCCCCAGAGAGCCTCTGGGCACCGCCGGTACCGCTTTGACACCATCACCTGGGCACTTGCCCCGAGCCCGGCGGAAGAGCCTCGGAGCAGCGCCGAGGCAGGCAGCCCACAACTGCAGCCAGACACCRGCTGTGTTTGCAGGAAAGGGCTGGAGAAGAGAGGAGGGCAGGGAAGAGCCTCCAGATGATTGGAAAGCACCTGCCCGGCAGGAACGCAGGCAACTGCCACTCTGCCTGCGCAGTGAGAGAAGCAGGAGGATGAGCACCATGCACAAGGGCCCTGCGGGCAGGTCGCGCCGGGGGAGGAAGGGCTCTGTAACGCTGAGGGGAAAGGGCTGAACACCAGCCCGAGGCTGGAAGGTGAAGCCTGACGGCACCCATGTTCATGGTACCCACGCTCAGGCACTGTGCTCATGTTCCCATTGGTGCCTGCTGCTGCCAGCCTCTGAATCCAGAGCTCTGCCGCGCACGGGAGCCGGCAGCAGGGCACTCCCRGGGCTGTCTCCACCCCACTCCACACTGGTCCCCACATGGGGGGTGCTGCGCTGACCCACACTGGCTCAGCCAGTCTGGTCCAGCTCCCCTCGGCCGCCATGGTCAGCCTGGCACTGGGGCTGCACCATGATCCACGCCTGACCACGGCATGCCCAGCCCAGCAAGTTCCCCCTGACCATCTGTACCGCGCTGCCAGCTATGGCTTCTCCGCTCCTTCAGCTGCCTGCTCTGTGCCTCATGATTGCAACAGCATCTGTATCACTGTCTCCATCCCCAGCCCTGCCTCATCAGTCTCCATCCCAGCCCAGCCTCTCCCAGCTCCATCCCAGCCCTGCCTCTCCCCTCTCCATCCCAGCCCAGCCTCTCCCCTCTCCATCCCAGTCCAGCCTCTCCCAGCTCCACCCCAGCCCAGCCTCTCCCCTCTCCATCCCAGCCCTGCCTCTCCCCTCTCCATCCCAGCCCTGCCTCTCCCCTCTCCATCCTCTCCCCTCTCCACCCCAGCCCTGCCTTGCTTGTCTCCATCCCTCGTTCAGCATGGCTGGCAGTAGGTCTCTGTGCTGATCCTGGTCGAGAAGCCACCAAGTGCCAGAGCCTGATGCCCCTTGATCTCACCCTGTTTCTGCTCTGCAGTGCCCCATGGTGCCAGTGCTGTGACACCCCAGCTCTGTGCCCCCTCTGCTGCCAGCTGTCTGTCCCCCGCTGTGGGGAGAGCACAGGCCCCCATCCCAGCTCACGGCTGGTCCAAGCTGCCCCATCCCACTGCCCGGCACCTCCCGGCCAAGAGGGATGGTGGCAGCAGGGCCACAGGCCAGTGTGTACCCGGGGGACAGCCGGGGCCAGTGCTGGGTTTCCCCGTGGCCTGCGCCAGAGCTGGGCACCCCTTTCCGGCTGCGGAGAGCGGAGCTGCTCCTGCCTGTGAGCAGCCACGGCCAGGGAAGGTGCTGGTGGGGGGAAAAGCCTGTCCCCGGTGAGCAGCAGCTCTGCCGGAGCTGGGAGCCGGTGACAGACACCATGCAGCCCCGGGTAGCCCTGTCCCCACGGGGGCCCTGGCAGACAGCACGCCAGCATGCCGTGCCCGCGGTGCTGCGGTGGCTCGCCCCTGCCCAGACAGGAGCACGGGCATGGCTGGGCAGCGCACGGGGCTGGCATGAGCCGAGGAGTGGGTGCCCCGTGCCTGCAGTGCTGGGGTCCGCAGGGGAGCTGTGGGTCTCGCAGCAGGCAGGGGGGACAGGGCTGGGAGCCCACCCTGAGGTGCACACACCGATCTGCACCCGTGCTCACGGACACAACCCACCCACGGACCGGTGGAGGCTGGGCCCCGCTGGAGGCCCCCCGGTCCAGCCGGAGCCGCTGCCCAGGACCACGACCAGAGTCTCCAGGGACAGAAACCTCACCACTGCCCTGGGCAGCCCGTGCCCGTGTCACCCTCACACTGAGGAGTGGGTCCCAGCGTCCAGGGGGACCCTCCTGGGGTCCAGTTTGTGCCCATGGCCTCYGGTCCTGGCACTGGGCACCACTGGGAAGAGCCTGGCTCTGTCCTCTTGGCACCCTCCCTGCGGGTGTTTATAGACATGGATTCAATCCCCCTGAGCCTGCTCTGCTCCAGGCTGAGCAGCCCCAGCTCCCTCAGCCTCTCCCCATAGCAGAGATGCTCCAGTCCCTTCAGCATCTTCATGGCCCTTCCCTGGACTCTCTCCAGTCTGTCCATGTCCCTCTTGTACTGGGGAGCCCAGCACTGGACCCAGCACTCCCAGTGTGGCCTCCTCAACCAGTGGGCAACACTCCTAACACAGCCCAGGACGCCATTTGCCTTTGTTGCATGAGGACCCGCTGCTGGCTCATGCTCGGCTTGGTGTCCACCGGGACGCCCAGGGCCTTCTCTGCCGAGCTGCTTCCCAGCTGGGTGCTCCCAGCACGTGCTGGCGCCTGGGCCTGATCCTCAGCGCGGCGCTGAGCCCACCGCCTCGTGCGCTCCCTGCAACGCCCAGAGCAGCACCGGCACCAGAGCTGGCACCTCCTCGGCACCGGCGCAGCGTGGCCCCAGGACTGCACCATGCACGCGCCTCCCGCTCTGCCCCCGGCACATGCAGGGCTGCCATGCAAAGCGGCACAAGCACCGGCGGTGGCAGGCACGCTCCGGGGCAGGCTCACATGCAGGCAGGGGCACACCTGTGCCGCGGGGCACCTGCACCAGCTGCGCCGGCAGGACGAGGACCGACCTCCCCTCCTGCCCGCCCTGTTCCTGCCAGGGGGAGCGGAGCCCAGCAGGAAGGGCGCCGCGACAGGAGGAACATGCGAGGGCAGCCCCCCACTCTGATCTGCTGTGCCCACCCCAAATCCCACATGGCACAGAGGGGCTCAGCCCTTCCTCCTCCTCCTCYGGCAGCGCTCCCCAAGCCTGGGAGCCACTGCAGCCCGGACCCCTCCCGGGGACGGCATGCCGGGCAGGGCAGTGGGGGCTGGGGGTCCCCGGAGGGGCGCAGCRGGCGCCGGCGGGACCGCGGGCGGAGCCACAGCCCTGTAGTGGGGAGCCCTCAACGCTAAGGTCTTACTTTTCTCTGCGGCCTCCAGGAGTTTCCTCCTCCCGCGTTTCTTCTGGGGGTCGGAAGGGGCCAGCTCACCCTCATCGGCCGGGGCGTCCAGGCCCTCCTTGGGGGTGCAGCGGCCGTTCTCCAGCGCCCGGCCCGTCTCGCCGTCCGGCAGGCTCTCCGTCTCGTCCTCCTCGGGGCGCCCACCCTTGGGGCTCGCGCCGCCCTCCTCCACGCCCTTCCACTGGGCACCGTCCCCCTCCACGTCCCCGTTGGGCAGCGGCTCGGCAGGGCTGGCCTCCGGGCAGGGCGCAGGGCACTTGGGGACGGCTGCGATGTCTTTGGGGGTGTCACTGCTTTCCACCTGCCGAGAAGGAGAGGGAAAGGAGCTGCGATGGGCGCTGGCAGGGGAGGCATGGCCCCGCTCACGCCCCCACCCGCGCCCCCAGCCCGCACCCCACCAGCCACCACCACTGGGCCCCGCGGCGGGAGCCCTCGCACCACCTTGGTGCAACCAGGCCCATCTGTCCTCGTCTCCCTGCCCTGACCCCACTTCCCCACTGCAGATGGCACAGCATGAAGGGTACCTCCAGGACCACAGCCCATACCCCCCGAGACATGGCTCCACAACACAGTGATAATCTGGGGACAAATGCGCATTACGCCGAAAAGACCAAGTTCCACGCCATGCATCTCAGGCATGCCAGGCTGCCGCTGCCTGCAGGGGCTGGCAGGGTGCCCCAGAGTGGGACAGGGCTACAACGGCACCCTAAGGACCAGGACATGTGGCCATGGCACCCTCAGGACATGGACATGCTGTCATGACGTCATGAGGACCATCACACAACACCATGGCACCTGCAGGACCAGGATATATGGATGTGACATCATCAGGAACAGGACACGCTGCTGTGACACCATCAGGACAAGGACATGCTGCCATGGCACTCTCAGGACCAGGACACACAGCCATGGGATAGCAGGACCAGGACATGCTGCCATGGAACCCTCAGGACTGGGACACATGGACATGAGACCTTCAGAACCATGCCATGGCACCTTCAGGAACAGGACATGCTGCCATGACATCCTCAGGAGCAGGACACATTGCCATGGCATCCTCAGGACCAGGGCACAGTGGCACAACACCCTCAGGACCAGGACACACTGCCATGGCACCCTCAGGACATTGGACACGCTGCCATGGCACCCTCAGGACCAGGACACATGGCCATGGCACCCTCAGCACTAAGAAACACTGCCATGGTACTCTCAGGACCAGGAAACACTGCCACAACATCCTCAGGACCAAGACATGCTGCAGTGACACCCTCAGGACCAGAACACACGGCCATGACATATTCAGGACCAGAACGCAATGCCGCAGCACTCTCAGGAGGAAGACACATGGACGTGACATCATCAGTACCAGGACACGCTGCCATGACACCCTCAGGACAAGGACACACAGCCATGGCGCACTCAGGACCAGGACACACTGTCATGGCACCTTCAGGTCCAGGATACAAAGCCATGACACCCTCAGGACCAGCACAAGTGGTCATGACACCTTCAGGACCAGGACACACAGCCACAGCACCCTCAGGACCGAGATACGCAACCATGATGCCCTCAGGACCAGGACATGATGCCGTGTCACACAACCAGGCAGCTGACCCAAACTAACCAATGACATATTCCTTTCAATGCTTAAAGGGGGCTTGTAAGAAAGATGGGGACAGACGTTTTAGTAGCGCCTGTAGCAACAGGACAAGGGGCAATGGTTTTAAACTGAAAGAGGGTAGGGTTAGATTGGACATGAGGAAGAAATGTTTTATGATGAGGGTGGTGAGACACTGGCACAGGTTGCCCAGAGAAGCTGTGGATGCCCCCTCCCTGGAAACATCCAAGGTCAGGTTGGACGGGGCTCTGAGCAACCTGGTCTAGTTAAAGATGTCCTGGCCCATGGCAGGGGGTTGGACTGGATGCCCTTTAAAGGTCCCTTCCAACCCAAACCATTCTGTGATTCTACGATATTGCACACCATGTAACGTCATGATCAGCAATAGAAAGGGAGCGGAGGGGGTTTGGGTAAGTTAGACATCTTTTGCTCAGGAACTGGCTGGTCTACCCATGGGTGGTGAGTGATGGTCTTCGCATCACTGCTTCGTTCTGTTTTCTTTCCCTCTTCTGCCACTTCTTCTCTTATTTAACAATCCTCATCTTGACCCACAGGTTTTCTTTCTTTTACTCTTCCTTTCCTCTTCGCCCGCCCTGCTGGGGGTGGGTGGGGGAGTGAGTGAGCGGCTGTGTGGTGCTTAGCTGCCTGCCGGGGTTGACCCACAAGATATCCTCACCAGGACACATGACCATGACACCCTCAGGACCAGGGCACACGGACAGGACACCCTCAGGACCAAGAAAATGGAGGCGACACCATGAGGACCAGGACACAGAGCCATGGCACACTCAGGACCAGGACACACTGCATGGCAGCTTCAGGTTCAGGACAAGTAGCCAAGACAACCTCAGGACAAAGACACATTGCAATGACACCTCAGGAACAGGACACAATGCCATGGTATCCTCAGAACAACAACACATCGACATGACACCCACAGGAGCAGGACACGTGGCTGTGACACCCTCAGGACCAGGACACAATGTCATTGCACACTCAGTACCACGACACACCGCCATAACACCTTCAGGACCAAGACATACTTCCACGGCAGCCTCAGGAGCAGGACACATGGACGTGGCACCCTCAGGACCAGGACACTGAGCCACGGCATCCTCAGGACCTGGACACACTACCATGAAATCCTTAGGATCAAGACAAACTGCCATGGCACCTGCAGGACCTGGGCACATGGACATCATAGAATCATGGAATGGTTTGGGTTGGAAGGGACCTTCAAAGACCATCCAGCCCAACCCCCCCTGCCATGGGCAGAGACATCTTTCACTAGACCAGGTTGGTCAAAGCTCCATCCAACCTCACCTTGAACACTTCCAGGGAGGGGACATCCACAACTGCTCTGGGCAACCTGTGCCAGTGTCTCGCCACCCTCGTCATAAAACATTTCTTCCTCGTGTCCAATCTAACCCTACCCTCTTTCAGTTTAAAACCATTGCCCCTTGTCCTGTTGCTACAGGCCCTGGTAAAAAGCCTTTCTCTGTCTTTCTTATAAGCCCCCTTTATATGTCGAAAGGTCGCAGTAAGGTCTCCCCAGAAACAGGGGATACAATGCCATGGCACCCTCAGGATGAGGACACAAGGATGTGACACTACGAGGACCTGGACACACTGCCAAGACACCTTCAGGACCAGGACATGGTGCCATGGCATCCTCAGGACCAGCAGACATGGACATGACACCCTCAGGAGGACACAATGGCATAGCACCCTCACGACAAGGACACACAGCCATGGCACCTTCAGGACCAGGACACAATGCCATATCACCCACAAAAAAATAAGACATGGAGCCATGGCCTCCTCAGGACCAGGACACACAGTCACAGCACCCTCAGGACCGAGATACGCAACCATGATGCCCTCAGGCCCAGGACACAACGCCATGAAACCCTCAGGAGCTGGACATGCTGTCATGACACCCTCAGGACAAGGACACACTGCCACAACATCCTTAGGACAAAGAAAAAAAAAAGCCATGGCACCCTCAGGAGCAGGACACATTGCCATAGCACCCTCATAACCAAGACACAATGCCATGACTGCCTCAGGACTAGGACGTGGTGCCATGAGATCCTCAGGAGCAGGACACAATGCCACGACAACCTCAGGACAATGGCACATGGCAATGGCACCTTGAGGACCAGTATATACTGCTACGGCACCTTCAGGAGAAGGACACAATGCCATGACACTTTCATGGTCGGGACAAATGGCCGTGAAACCCTCAGGACATTGGACACACAGATGTGACACCAGGAGGGCCAGGAAATACTGCCATGGCACCTTCAGAACCAGGGCACAATGTTATGACATCCTCAGGACCAGGACACAAGGACATGACACCCTCAGGACCAGAACAGACTGCCATGACACCCTCAGGACCAGGACACACCACTGTGTCACCCTGAGGACCAGGATACACCACCATGGCACCCTCATGATCAGGACAAAATGCCATGGCACCCTCAGGACCATGACACTCCACCATGGCAATCTCAGGACAAGGACACAGTGCCATGATGCCCTCAGGATGAGGACACACTACCATGGCACCCTCAGGATCAAGACAAAAAGAGGTGACACCGTGAAGACCAGGATACAGAGACTTGGTACTGGCACCCTCAGGTCCAGGACACACTGCCATGACACTTGTCAGCTGCAATAAGACCCTCAGGACCATGACACAATGACATGGCATCATCACGACCTGGACACCAGGACATGACACCCACAGCACCAGGACAGAAGTATGTGACACCACGAGGACCTGGATGCACTGTCATGGCACCTTCAGGACCAGGACATGCTGCCATGACACCCTAAGGAACAGGACATGCTGCCATGACATACTCTGGACCAGGACATAACACCATGACACCCTCAGGAAAAGGACACAAATCCACGGCATCCTCAGGATCAAGACGCAAGGATGTGACACCATGAGGACCTGGATACAATGCTGGGACACCTTCAGGACCAGGACAAACTGCCATGACACCCTGAGGACCAAGATAAAATGGAGATGACACCATGAGGACCAGGACGTGGAGCCATGGCACTCTCAGGATCAGAACACAAGGCCATGGTGCCCTCAGGACCAGGACACAATGCATGGCAGCTTCAGGTCCAGGACAAGTGGTCAGGACACCCTCAGGACCAAGACACACCTCCATGGCACACTCAGGACCAAGACTCACTGCCACGACACCCTGAGGAGCAGGTAATTTTGCAGTGAACACCCTCAGGACCAGGACACGACACCATGGCACCCTCAGGACCAAGACACAAGGGATGACAGCATGAGGACCTGGATACACTACCATGACACCTTCAGGACCAGGACAAGCGTCTACGAAACCCTCAGAAGCAGGACACAAGGCCAGGACACCCACAGGAGCATGACACGTGGCCATGACACCCTCAGGACCAGGACATGGTGCCATGGTACCCTCAGGACAAGGACACACCGGCACGTCACCCAGCTGCTCCCGGCCCCATGTCGGTGAGGACAGCCCCTGTGCAGAGGGGACACTCGTGCTGGCCGTCCTGCCCAGCTTGCCTGTGCCGCAACGCCACGGTGTGGGGCCAGTGTCGGGTCCCCCTCACTCCCGCCTGTCCCCRTCGGCGTCGGGGACGTGGGGCCACCCTCCCCAGGACGGCGGTGCGTGTGCGCGCCTGTGCGCGACAGGCAGAGCCAGCCACCGAGGCGGGTGCGTGTGACAGGAAGGGACGAGGCATGTGGCAACCGCGTGTGTGCGTGCATGGCAGCAGGGACAGCCCGCGTGGGTGTTCCTACGTGCGCGTGCACAACCGGCAGACCTGGGGACCATGATGTGTGTGTGCGTGTGTACAGGTGACAGGCAGAGCCAGGCCCTGTGACAACCCCGTGTGCACACACGTGTGCAAGTGTGACACACAAACATGGCCCATGGTGTGTGCGAGTGTGAGAGGGAGAAAGAGTGTGACAGGCACAGCCGGGGCCCGAGGTGCACGTGCGTGTGTCAGACGGCGGGCGGGTGCGTGTGTGTGACAGGCGGTGCCAGTGTGTGCGACAGGCGGGTGTGCATGTGTGACAGGCGGTGTCGGCGCCCGCAGGAAACGTGCAGCCGGCCCTGGCTCGCAAGTGCAGCGACAGAGCGGCGAGCGTGCATGAGCGTGAGACACGGGGGAGGACCGTCTGCGCCGGCACTCACCGGCACGCCAGGCCCGAGTGCGCGCCCGCGTGACAGACAGCGCCGACGTGAGTGCGGCAGACGGCAGTGCCGAGCGTGTGAGCAAGGCCGTGGGGCTGGGGATGGCATCACTGGTCCCCTGCCATGCCGCCAGCCCCAGGGGAGCCGCATGGCACGGCATGGCACGGCACGGGCCGGTGGCGGCGGGAGCGGGAGTGGAGTCAGAGTGAGAGGAGCAGCCCAGCTTGGCGGTTTCCGTGGCAAAGGAGAGTGAAAGTGCTGCTGTGTCACTGCGACAGCCAGCACCGGACGCGCAGCACAGCCGCGGCAGGGTGGGCTCTACCTCCGCTGCTTGCCTGGGCCCCGGTTGGCCCCGCTGCCACAGTGCCGAGGAGCACTCAGTCCCCTCCCGGGTGTGCTCCTGGGGGGCACAGGCTCACCCCATGCCGGCCCCTGGGGGGCCCCATCCCTGGGGCTTGGCCCTTGTTGGCACGGCACAGCAGAGCCGTTTGGGCACCAGCACCGTCCTCCCCAGAGACCCCGTACACTGCCCATGGGCGTGGGGTGCCCATCCCGGCCTCTCCCCAGCCCCCCCAGCGCCGGCGGCTGAACGTCCCAAGGACAGACACCCGCGGGCGCTGCCAGTGCCTCCCAGTGCCGGGAGCTGAGGAGGTGGCACCCGGCCCCGTTTCCTGTGCCCCGCACTCACCTCCGCAAGCTTGTGCACCCTGAGCCCCACGCTCGCCTCCCCACCCCTGTCCCCCCCGGGACCCACGGCAGAGGCTTTGCAAGAAGCTGGGAGCATCAGGGTCTTTGCGGGATCCCAGGGACAGAGGGAGAGGACCCAGGTTTGCTCCCAGCCCGGCCATGCCCAGCCCTGCCTGGCCAAGGCACGCTGGCATGCGTGGGGGGGGTGGCAGGCAAGCCCTGCCTGCCGCCCTGCCTGGGCTGGGGCAGGGCCCCCCCACCTCTGCGGCAGCGATGCCAGGAAACACAGCCATGCTGCGGGGACAGGCCGCCCACCGGCACCTTCCATGGCCAGGGTGCCGGGGGGTGCGGTGTTGGGCTGGCGTAGTGTCAGGGTGGCATGGAGGGGAGCCGGCTGCAGGGACCCTCCTGCCCGTCCCCAGCAAACTACATGTCCCAGGATGCACCGTATGGTGGCAGGGTGCCAGGGAGAAAACGCCGAGCTGCCAGCCGAGCTTGTGAGAGCTGGGGTGCCCGTGGTGCTGCCCACTCTCCCCTGCCCCGGGGCCGCCGGGAAGGGGACCACAGAGGGGATACCGAGGCCGAGCGTGGGGCAGGAGCTCGGGGAGGGTGGCAGATGGCAGGGGAGCCTTTGCTCTGCAGGGCTCCCCAGATTTGCACCACCGCCACCGCCGCCCGCTCCCCCGCGGGGCACAGCAGCCCCCTCCCCAGGCGTGCCCGGCGGGCAGCGAGGGACGTGTGCCGCTTACCACGGTGCATCCCCTCCGGCTGGCGCACAGACCCCCGTCTGGCTGCTGCCCGCCCGCGCGCAGGCGCCTCCTCCCCGCGCTGGCGGCCGCGGCCCCGCGGCGGCTGGCGCTTCCTGCTCGGCCCGGCCGCCCCGGCTCGCTGGCAGAAGTCACTTCCTCCACTTGCTTGCTCGCTCGCTGGCCCCAGCCCTGGCGTGTGGGGGGCCACGGGCTGTCGTGCCGAGGGGCTGTGAGCAGAGCCGGGAAACAGGAGATGAGCTGCCCTGCAACCCGCAAGGGAGAAGGGGCTGGCGAAGCAGGATGGGGGTGTTGGGGGCTGGAGGGGACCCTCGCAGGGTATCCGGCAGCACCGGCGGGGAGCCACAGCCACGCCAGCGCAACGCCTGGCCGCCTGCGGCGACGCAGGGAACCGCTCGCAAACACCCTCCTGCTGTGCCGAGCTTGCACCGCGCAGCCCCCGCCGCAGCGCTGGCCAGAGCCGGGCTGGCCCCGCTCCCAACCGCAGACAGCGTGGTGGTGTCACTCATGCTGGAGATGTGCACACACCAGGGTGGGGGCCACTGCACACCCACGCACCGGGGACATGCAAGCCACCGCTGACAGTCCCGGAGGTGCCTGGTGGCCTCTCCCTGTGCCCAACGGCATCCCAGCTGCGGCCGGCGGCAAAGCCCGGTCCCAAGGGAGGGCATGGCTCAACCGAGCAGACACTGTTGCCATTGGGAGGGTGGAGGTGTCGTGTCAGGCTGCCGCGCAGGAGCTCCCAGCCGCGAGTGAGGGTGTGCATGGGGCGACAGAGGCTGAAGGACAAACCTCGTCGTGCCCGGCAGACAGACGCCGCAGTGCTGGGAGGCCTGGGCACCGACCGCAGTGGTGGGACGGGCTGTGGGAACGCTGCAGTGCGCCTGGATGCAGCGCCGGAGCAGCGGAGGGAGCTGGCACTGGTGATGAGGTGGATGCTGGAGAGCAAAGTCCCCGGCTGGCGGAGGGGAGGGAGCCACCAGCGCCGCCGTGCCTGCGCCCGGGACTCACGGCGCCTCTGGAAGTGATTGTGCGGCGCACGCTCCGCGTGTGTCCCCCCGCACCCCGCTGGCGCCCCAACCGCCCTGGCTCAGCGCGGCCGGGGGGCTCAGGGCAGGAGGAGCTGCCGGAGGGGCTGGAGTGGCTCAGAAGGGGACAGGGCAGCCTGGACCAACGGGGATGGAGGGAGACTCGGGGCAAACCGAAGTGGGGCTCATGGGCTGCACCCCAGTCCTGCACCCGGGAGTCCCTGCGAGGGGCTGTAGCTGGAGGGACAAGCGGGGGTCCCATCCCATGTCACTCATGGGAACAGACCGGGGGTCTCCATCCCCACAGTGGGCCCCGTGGCGAGCGGGAAGGGACCTGCTTCCCACTGCGTCCCCCCCATCTCCTGCACGCCCGTGTCCCCCAGCTCCCTGGCTTGCCCTGAGCCACGGCAGGAGCTGCCCTCCCTTGGGGTCCCCGGCTGCCGTCCCCCCAACACGGTGCCGGGGCTGGGCTGCAGCTTGTGGCAGGGGCCCAGCCGCCCCCAGCCCCGCTCCCACCTCCCGCTCGGGGCCGCATCCTGGACACCGCGCCGAAAACAATCGCAGGGGCTGCGTGGGCTTCCCGGGAGGAAACGGGAAGGCGAGCAATGTGCTCCGGATTAGGCGGCTGCAGGGGCTGGCGGAGGGGCGGCTGCGGGGGGCTCGGGGCGGCTGCGGGGGGCTTGGCCCGCTCCCCCGGTGGGATGGGGCCTGGGGGGCCACGCAGGCGTGGGGGCAGTGGGAACATGGTGGCACACGCTCCCCTCAGGGCTGCAAGGCCAGGGCAGTGGCACCGGGATTAACTCTCACCACTGGCCCCTGGGCCAGGGAGTGCCACCCTGCCGGGACCGCTCACTCCTCGCCGGCAGCTGTGCTGCCCCCTCCTCACGCGGGGCCGTGGCCGAGCGGAGCAGATGGGGCTGCCATGCCGCGTGCCGCCCCAGCGCCATGGCCCCGCTCCGGCCCCGCCCTTGGCAGCCCCTTCCCACCGTGCGGCGGCCCCTCCCGCCAGCACGGCAGACCCCGGCCCGCCACGCTTTCAGGAAACAGGCGTCACCGCGCATTTGCCATGGCCCCCACCGGCACGGCACCCGCTCGGCCCCGGCTCCCTGCCCGTGGCAGGGGGCTCCCCGGGCCCTGCGGTGCTGCCAGACAATGCCAGGAAGCCGCGCTGGGCAGGCGGGTCCCTCCGCGTCGTGGTGGGACGGGGGCACGTGGGAGCTTAACCCTGGGATGGAACAGGCACCGAGTCCCCATGCATGACGGGGACACGAAGCCCACCCAGCACCGTGGCTGGCATGCCCCAGCACGGCACCCATCCAAAACCAGCCTCCCCACACCCCCACGCCTCCAGCCCCGCGAGAGCCCGGTGCCGCCCCAGCCAAACCTGGCGCCCCGGCTCCGGCCCTGCTGCCGCTTCCCTGCCTCGGTCAGGACCGGACCCCAGCTCACTGGGCCCCCCGCGCTGCCGGCACGACCCGGTGCTGCTGCTCGGACACCGCTGCCGGGCCGGGGAGGCACAGGGGAAGGGGAGGCCGGGACCCACCCTGCAGCCCTGCCCCTCCCCGGCCGCCCCGGCGCCCGTCCCCGTCGCCGAGGAGGGCCCGGCGGCGGGTCTGCCTTCCTGCCCACCCACCCGCTTCCTCCGCGCCGGCCGGGCCCTGGGAACAAGCACTGCCTTTCTCCCGCTCCCCTCCCCTCCGCTGGGCCCCCGCCAAGGACGCTGCTCCGCCGGGAGCCCGCCGGGCTGGACGGCCCCGTGCCGGCCCTGCCGCCTTGCTCGCTGCCGGTGGGACGCCAGTGGGGCCTCGGTCACGGGGCGGGGACTGGCTGTGCCGGGGATGCATGCTGACGCTGGGGACCGGTCCCCACAGAGGGATGGGGGACAGCCCCGATACACTGCAGCCCTCGGGGAGCCTCACGCTGACCCCAGTCCGGGAGCACCGGTGGCAGCTCCAAACCCGCAGGGCTCCTGCCCAAGGCTGGGGAGCTGCCAGGCGGGGGGACACGGGATRGGGCAGCCCCTGGGCCATGGCCCCTTTGCCAGGGGGAAGGCGCTGGGAGAGTCACTGCCATCCATGGCACCATCCGCAGAGCCACTGGCAGAGGGGGTGTCCCACCGCTGAGCCCCTGCCAGGCCCCGGCTGGGGTTGGGGGCACTGGTCCTGGAGCCACAGCACGGCATGGTTTGGCACGGCACAGCATGGCTTGACACTGCATGGCACGGCACAGCTCAACACGGCACGGCGCACCACAGAACAGCACGGTACGGCCCGGCACGGCACGCCACAGCTCAGAATGGCATGGCTTGGTGTGGCACTGCATGGCTCACCGATACCGTGACACCCATCCCTGCAGGGCTATCCCCAGCCAGACCCCCTGGCCGCCCACTCGCAGGGCGGGGGTCTGGAGGGGCCGCCCGCCTCGTCCCCGCAGGAGCAGTGTGCTGGGGCAGCGTCGCCCCGGGCCCTGCTCACCGGGCCGACAGCGTCACACCCCGGGCAAAATACAGCTGACACRTGGGAAAACAGAGGGGCCGGTTAGTGCCGAGGGGCAGGGCTCCCCCCGCCTTGCCCGCTCTGCCAGGCAGCTGCTGGCTCCTGCCAGAGCCCGTCTCTGCCCGTCCCCGCGGCCGCTCCTCAGCACCGCTGCCCCCAGCTCCGGCGCGGGCAGGCCTGCCTGCAGCAGGCGTTGGCATCTCCTCCTCCTGCCTCCCTGCCAGCTCCTGCCTGTCCTCTGCACCCCGCTGAACCCCCTGCGGGGACCCAGCCCTGATGGGGGTCCCGGGGCTGAGCGCCCCTCCCCATGGACACGCTGGGAGGGGAAAGCAGCAGCAGCACAGGTCCTTGGTGCCCGGACCCCTGCCAGCCCCACGTCGAGCCCCCCATGCTGGCGAGCTCTGTCCCCAAGCAGGGCTGATGTCCCTGCCCCGGGCACAGGCCGAGGTGGGTGCTCAGCACCCTCCTGCAACATATCTGCCTGCTGGGTCCCTGCGAGCGGGGGCTTGGGGACCCTCGGCCGGTCCCCAAGGAGCCAGCCTGCTCGCCCAGGGTCCCCATGCCGCACGCCGGCTCCCCTCCACCCTGGTCTGGTGCCCCCAGCCAGGGGCCGCTGCTGCAGGCGCCGGCACTGCGGGGCTCTCCAGCGGGGAGGATATTTTTAGCAGCCCACACCCGGCCGGGGCTTCCCCCGGCCTCCTGGCAGTGCCCACGGGGCCGCAGGGCTTGCCAGCTCCGCTCGCTTGGCAGCGGGAACTGCCRGGCGGCCGGCCGGCCGGGCCGGCGCTGTGCACGGGGCAGGTGTGGCGCACGGGAGCATGCAGCAAGCGCGCGCGGGACGGGCGCCTGCTGCGAGCTGGCCAGCTCTTCTGCAGGAGGCACCGGCAGGTGCCTGGTGCTGTGGCACCACCGCCATCCATCCACCCTGCTCCGGACCCGCCGTGCCGGAGGGGGCTCCCAGAGCCGCCTGCTCTGATGGCCAGAGACCTCCTGGTTCCCAGGCTCCGTCTGTTCCTGACGACTTTCCCCATTTGTTCCCGTGCCAGCATTGTTCTTCTACCGAAACGGCTCCCCCCGGCCCCAGCACGTACCTCCCGCCCCGCCGGATTTACAGCCAGCGCTCAGAGCCCGGCCGCCCGCTCCCCCGCCGGCTCCCGGCCCTGCGCCCCATCCTGCCCCATCGCACCCCCGCCCGCCCCAGGCGACGCCGTCCCGGCTTCCCTGGTCCTGCCGCCATGACAGCACAGATCAGGACAGGCAGCACGGATCTGGACACATCCAAGCACAGAATTAACCCTTTCTGCAGCTGGAAACCTTTGTAAAAAGGTTTTGCAACCTTCTAGCAGTGAAGGCCCCACTCGTCTCCCCCCAGGGAGCTCTGCCCCTCTGTCCCCTCCCGCAGGGCCAGGGGACGGGGATGCTGCCCGAGCCCTGCCTGCACCCGGGCCCAGGGTGACGATGTGCACCCTCCCTCCAGGGCTTCAGCATCAAGAGGAACCTCTGCTCCTCCTCTGAACACCAAACTCATGGTGGCACCAGCAGCCGGTGGCGTGACATCCAGCCAGCCGGCAGGGAGGAAGCCACCGTGGCTCGCCAATTGGCACCATGACACACCACGGCTCGGGAGGGCCAAGCCACCACCTCCACGAGTCCCCCCCAGCCCTGGGTGCCCTGTCCCGGTGCCCACCAGAGCTGGCTGCTGCGCAAAGCCCCGAGCACCCCCTGTCACCCCGCAGCACCCCCCCCGCGGGCACAGCAGCCTGTGAGCACCACGGCGCTCTCCTGCGCCTGCCCCTCGGCCAGCGGCACCGCCGGGGCCCCGCGAGGCACTCCCCGGGGTGAGCTGTTTCAGCTGCTTTGGCGCATGGCAGGCCATGATCCCGGCTGGCTGGGCTAGCGAGCCGGGAGCTCGCCGAGCCCTGCATACTTAAGAGTGGGCATCACCTGCGTGGCAGGAGCCAGGGAAGCTGGCGGGGGCTCGGCCCCGCGCACTCACATCCGTCTTGTTATTGCAGCTGCTGGCGCGAGCCCGAGAGCCGTGCATCATCACCCGGGGAGCCGGGGGCTCTGCTCCCCGTGCCCAACCGGCCCCGGCAGCCGGAGGAGGGCTGAGCGGCTTCGTGGTGCGGGGAAGCGGGGGTGCCAGCCCTCCAGATAGGGTGCAAACGCACGGTGGGGCCTCGACTGAAGCCGCACCAAGCGGAACGCTGCTGTTGCCAGGCACAGGAGGGGCTTGCCGGGCGCCACGGGGAGGGGGCAGCGCTGGGGGCCAGCTGGGGGACGCTCCCCTTCTGCCGCTCCACCGCCCTTGGCCTCTCCTCCTGGCCGGAGGCTGCTGGGGCCGCGAGCGAGCGGCTGCGTGCCCCGGCACGCAGGGGAGGCGGGCCAGCCCGCGGCACGCCGGGAGCCGTAGTCTCCCACCAGCGCGGCGCGTCCGCTGGGCGGCGGGGCAGGATGGCCCCACGGGGGGACGGCCCGCCGCCCCCCACCTGGCCCCCGCGCCCAGCGCCCGCTGGCTCACCTGGGCATGCTTGCGCTTCCGCCCGGGCCGCCCGGCTTTCCTCATGGGCGTCCCCGGCTCCTGCTTCTCCTCCTTGCTCTGGTTCTCCTTGGGCTCCTCTTCCCCCTGCGAGCCGGAGACAGAGAGGACGGTTACGCTGCCGGCCCTGGGGCCGGGCAGCCCGGGGTCCTGGGCACGGCTCCGCTCCTGCTCGGCGCTGCGATCACCGGCACCATGGGTGCACCACAGAGGGCCGTACATGGCTGGGCGCCTGGCCGGCAAGGCAGGAGCACTGCCGGCATCACCAGGCCAGTGGCCCTGGGACACCATTAGAAGGGCGACTGTGGCTCCTGCCAGGGCTCGGGCTGCGGCGTGAGCTGCCGTGGGGCTGGGCGCCTTCACCGGGTGAGCCCTCCTGCACCCTGCCTGGCTCAGGGGTACCTGCCCGCTCCTGCAACCTGCCGGAGCCCTGCGGATGTGGGGCTGCGGGCTCCTGCACCATGGCATGCGGAAAGGGCTGCGCAGACCCCACGGCATAGCACGGCACGGCAGGCCTACAGGGAGCCGTGCAGCTCCCTGGGGACAAGGGCAGGCAGCAGGAGCCAGGGTGCCCTCGGAGCAGGCAGGCAGCTGCCTGCTTCACTGCACCGCCCCCAGCGTGGGCGCTTCGGGGGGCCACGCACCCCTCTCCATGCTCTGCCCCGGAGCAGCTGCCAGCGCCCCGCTGCCCTGTCTCCCCCTCCCCGGCACCGTGCCCCAGCCCCGGGCACTGGCAGGGCACACGCGCCGGCACGGGCGGCGGAGCAGGAACGCGGCCCCGGGAAATGAACCTGCTCCCTGCGCCGGGGCCGCAGCAGCCGCCCAAGGACTGCGGCGTACCGGGGGCCCCACTCCTGCTTGGGGGGCCCACGCCTGGCGCCGCGGCACGACAGGGGGGACGTGCATGCGGGGTGAGGGCTGCGTGGGGCCCCCAGCGTGTCCCGCAGTGGTGGTGGGGCCGGTTTCACCTGAGCCCCAGAAGATCCCGGCGGCAGCAGCCAAGGCAGGAAGAGGCCGCAGAGGGGGGAGCAGGGGAAGGAGGAGAGGCCGGCGGGGGGCTGGCGAGGGAGAGGCCGGGGAGGGGATGGGGCTGGCAGCCAGACAGTGCCGACATCCAGCTGCACTCGCGCGGCCCCGCAGCCGCGGCAGGCGCCAGCCCCGGCCGCATTCCTGCCCGCCACTGCCCTCCTTCCCCTTGGGCTGGGGCGGTCGCAGGCAGCGCTGCCCRCAGCACCGCCAGGCCGCAGCTGGCACAACCCCGCTGGGGTCCAGCCCAAAGGTCCCGTGGGGTCGGGACATGTTGCGCCCCATGGCCGTGGTGCCCCATGGCTGCAGTGCCCCATGGCTGTGGTCCTGCAGACCAGCTCCCTCTGGGCTGCCCACTGCCCACCCACCCAAACCCAGACTGCATCCCCCCGTGCCTCTCGCCGTCTGTCTCCCCCCACCTGGGGCCGTGCATGTGGGATCGCGCGGGAGCCACGTGCCGGTTCGTCCCCAGCCGCTATGGCAGCCCGCTGGGACCACGCTCGCCCCAGCCCCATTGCCACGTGCCATTCGCCTGCGCATCGGGGAGGGCAGCCCCCAGCCCCCTGCACTGACCCCACACCTTGACGTGTCCCGCAATGACTGTGCCCAGCCCTGGCACCCACCGGCACCACGCTGCGGCCTGGGAAGCCAGGGCCGAGCAAGGAGAGGCGGCACCTTGGCACCCGGGGGCCCAGCCCTGGGCCGAGCCCCACTCCCCACGCAGCCCTGGCCRGAAAATCTCGGGACGGGTCCAAGGACGACATCAGGATCATGGTTCCAGCTCCATCCCGGCGCAGGAGCCAAACGGGGTCCCCAGGGGTCCCTGCCCCGCAGACCCACTGCACCTCACCGTGCAGCGGAGCTGGCCAGGAGCTCGTGGCCGGGAGGGCAGAGCAGAGCCCCCCCGGCTGCAGCCACAGGGACCCACCTTGCCAAACCGCGCGGCTGCACTTTGTCCCAGCTGGAGCCGCCCCCAGGCGCACGGCCCCGGTCCCGCAGCGCCGGGGTGGCCCTGCAGCCGCGCAGCCTGTCCCCGCTGTGAGGCCGCGCTTCATCCAGCTCCACGGGGAAAGGAGCAGCTCCTGCTACTGCCGCCAGCGCCGGGGCACCCGGCAGCGCCAAGGAGCCCGGGGGGCCCAGCCCAGCCCTGCTCCTGGCAGCGGGAGTGCCACGGCAGAGGCGAGCCCCCAACACCTGTCCCTTTGCCGCCGGTGCCGCCCTGGCTGCTGGCGCACGGCTCCAGCCAGCTGCCCCCACCACGCGCTGACTTTGGCCGGGCCCCGGCGGTGTTTACGCTGGATGTAAAGGAAAGGTATGGCGGGGTGTCAAGTGCATGGCGCTGGCACGCAGGCCGTGCCGGGCGGCCAGCCCTCCCGTGACCGGGCGAAGATGCGGCCGGGAGCACCTGGTGGGTGCCGGCGAGGCGAGGGGGGCGCCGGGGGGTGCTCTGCAGGGTCCCCCGGCAATGCTGTCTCTCTGAGGGGGCTGCAGTCCCCTGCGGGGGGTCTCTGTGCTGCCCCAGCCCTATCTCACCGCCCGAGCGGCAGCAGTAGGCATTGCTGCCATTCCTCCCATGGCCTGGGCCCGTCCTGGGCCTGCCCTGTGCCGGAGAGGTGGTGCTGGGCACGGTGTCCTGCCTGCGAAAGCAGCAGCCGGCTCCTCTCCTCCTCTCCGCTGCAGAGACAGGAGGTGCCCCCAGCGCGCACGGGGACAAGGCGAGCTCCCCGTGAGCCGTCCCCACCGCTGCAAACCTAGGGCGGCCCCACCATGGTCAGCAGGGTCCCTGCACCACCGAGCTGGGGGACGTGGGGCCCAGGGCAACACCAGGGCTGCAGGGACCCCCTGGGGCGTGGCCGTCACCCCAAAAGCAGGGCAGGCGCCAGAGAAGTAGGGATGCAGCCCTGGTGCAAGCAGGGCCGGTGCAAAGGGCTGCGTGGGGGATCTGCTCCCCCTGGCCCGGCGCAGGGGTGCCAGTGCCGCAGCCCCTCGCCGCCTGCAGCCCGCTTGGAGCTGAGTCATCTCCCCATAAATCACCCCGCTCCCCTTCTCCCCGGGGCTCGGCCAGGCGCGGGGCTGCATGGCGCGTCCCTGATGCGCCGTCCTCCTGCGCCGCTGCCAAGCAACAACCCAGAGGGAAACCACCACTGAGGAGGAGAGCTGCTGCATGACGCAGTGCTGGCTCCACGGCCGCCGCGCCGGGTCCCAGCTCCCGGCTGCACCGGGCCAGCGGCGGGGCGGGAGCAGGAGCCGCTGGCAGCCAGGGGAAACTGGCCCGGTGGGGCGGAAGAAGGCGGGTGCGGATACCCCCCCCCTTGCACTGGAGCTGGAGCTAAGCCTCGCCGGGTCTGTGCCGAGAGCAGCCGGCACCGGCGCAACCCACAGTGCCGCTGGTGTCGAGGGATGGCCTCATCCTCCTGGCCCTGCAGGCAGCGCACATCCCTTCGGCAGAGGTGACCTCCGCGCGTGGCCGCGGGGGAGGCGATGCCGCGTCCCGGCGGGGTCAGGCCAGGACAGCGCTCAGCCAGGCGTGCTCGCGGCGCGCTTGCTGCCAGCCCACGTGGGTCGCTGGCACCCCGGGGACCGGCACCAGCATCGGTCCTGCTTTCGAGGGTGAGCCAGGTTGCACCGCAGGCGCCGGTTTCTCCCACGGCTCTTCCCTGCAGCCTGCCCTGTGCCGCGGCCCCACGCCCCACTCTCCAAGTTGGCTCTGCTGCGCACCTATAGAACCGCACCAAAACACGAGGTGGGCTGCCCCGCCGCCTCGCTCACACTCCTGGTGCCGGCGACCCGTGCAGGCGGGCTCAGCCACACACACCCACTCCGGCATAACCCGCCGCCGGGGAAAGCACGGGACCAACCGACCGACCCCTGGTTTACTCATCCCCCCCAGCCATACAAGAACATGCCGGGCACTTCCCAACAGACACACGGTCGGCCCCTCCAGCAGCCAGGAGCGATGGCCGGAGGACGGGGAGCACCGGCGCAAGGACCAGCCGGGCCTGACCCGGCACAGGAGGCACGGCGCCGCTGCCACGGCTGAGCCAGCCTGGAGGAACTCAGATGACCCCGACGCTGCGCTGCCTGCAGTGGGATGGCATCCAGCTGGCTGCCGGCCGTGGTCCCCACGCCTTGACCAGGGCAGGCCCTGCCCCTGTGCCCGCTGGGACGCTTCTCCTCTCCGCAGGAAGAGCGATGCCTTTGCCGGCACCAGCAACGGGAGCAGCTGCACCAGCCTGGCGTGTCCTTGTGTGGCGGGGACACCAGGGAGCACCGAGGACGCGGTCAGAGCCTGCCACCCGCCCCAGCTCAGGCCTCCCCAAACCCAGCGCAGCCCCTCGCCCTGCCCTGCCCTACATCCGCGCTGCACCCCCAGCCCCCCGGCCCGGCCCCTGCTCAGCCCTGCTCCGTCCTGCAGCAGGCAGCGCGGTTTGGGGGGCAGCCCTCCCCACAGAGCCGTTCTCCGGCTTGGGGGGTGAGGGGGCACGTACCAATGATGGGGGTCCACCCGCCGGGGCCACGAGCCCCTTACACGGTGCAGTGATGAGAAGGCGAGCGCAGGAGTTCGCGCTACCCGGCACAGGAAGGGTTCTCTCCTGAGCCCCAGCATTGGACATGGGGAGGCAGGAGGAGGCGCAGGGACCCCTGAGCCCCTGCAGCAGGTGGGACCCCCATGATGGGGGAGCAGGACTGGCACGAGGGCTTGAGCCTGGCAGTGGCGAGGCTATGGGACCACCTTTTGATGCACGCCCCACGTCCCCCTCCCACTGCCCCACAGCCCAGGACACACACCCACCACCCACCCCATCGCCACACACCCAGCCCCAGAGCCGGGGCAGCCCCCAGCCTTGGGGATGCCCCCCCTAACCCTGTGCTCTCTGCCATCACGGCAGCCCCCTCCCCGCAGCCGGGCTTGCCCTGGCCCTGGCCGCTGCCGGGAGGTGACAGCAGGTCTCCGCTTCCCCGTCCCCTCCCCGCACTCCCCCACCGCCAGGAATAGCTCAATCCGTGCTAATCCCGGCTGTGGCTCAGGGCTCCCCCCGCCCGGCTCCACACTCCCCACCGCGGCGAGGGGGGAGCGGGGCTGGCGTGTGGCGGAGGGGGCCCCGCACCCCCTCTTCCTGCACGCCTGCCAGCCAGCGTTGGCCAGGAGCGAGCCGGACCCCCGGAGCTCACCGCCACCATGGCACCGGCAGGAGCAGCACCAAGCCCAGTGATGGGGACGGCTGCGGCGCGAGCAGGGCCCCCCCGGCAGCCCCCCACCTGCTGAGAGCCGGCAGAGCCGCGGCGGGACCCTACCTTGTGCGTGTCGAGCGCCTCGCGGTTCGGAGCGGGGCTGCTGGCGTCGAGGGTCCCGCTGGATGGCATGGTGGGGAGCGAGGGCGGGCGCTTGGGACCGTCGCCTCTTCAGCACCAAAGCGGACCCCGCCGCCGCCGCGCTCCGGCTCTCTGCGCCGAGGAGGGGGTCTGGGAGCCGTCGCCCACCGCAACAGCCAGCCCCTGCGTCCCGCCGCCTGCCTGGATCCTCCTGCCCCTGCGGGAAGCAGAGAGGGCCGGGGTGAGGGGGGAGCGCCGGCCCCGCCACCCGCCGCGCCGCGCCCCGGCCCCCGGCAATTATTAACACGCCACAACCTTGACTCAGCTGGGCTGGGCTGGGCCGTTGTCCCCGGCATCGCCTCCGGCAGGCGGCCGAGCCCCAGCCCGCGCTGGCTGCGGGGTGCACGGTGTGGGGTGCAGGGTGCACGGCGCAGGGCGCACGGTGCTGGCTGCAGCAGCGCGGGGCGCATGGTGCATGGCGTGGTGCGGGGTGTGTGGTGCACGATGCACAGCGTGGGGTGCGCGGTGCATGGTGCACAGCACGGGGTGCCCAGTGCACAGTGTGAGCTGCACGGCACGGGGGGCACAGCGCGCATTGTGGGGTGCATGGTGCACAGCGTGGGGTGCAAGGTGCAGGGTGTGTGTTGCACAGTGTGGGGTGCACCGCGCGGGGTGCAGGGTGCACGGGGCAGTGTGGGGTGCGGGGTGCATTCTGCAGGGTGCACAGTGCAGGGTGCAGGGTGCGGGGTGCAGGCAGGGCCCCGCGGGGCTGCGGAGGAGGCGTCAGCCCCAGCACCTGTTGCTATGGCAAACGCTGCCTGCATTAGCCATGGCCGAGGCTGCTGTTGCCTTTGGCACCGGAGCTGCAATTTGTTTCTAGAGCTTTCCAGCCGCAGCCCGTTCCCAGCCGGCGGGGTGGGGGGCTGCCGGGCGGGCAGGGCCGCTGCTGCTAGGAACAGAAACTCAAAACCCGACACGTTCCTCCCGTCCCCGCGGCTGCCTGCAGCACGGGGGCTGCCTGCGGGGCTGCCTGCGGGGCGGGGGGGCAGGGGTGGCCCCCGCCACAGCTGCAGCCTTCCCCGGCCCCGCAGCAGCACCGCTGCATGCATGGGGACCCCCGGGGGCTCAGGGTGCTGGGCTGGGGGCCGGTGGGTGGGAGATGGGTGGGAGCTCGGCTGTCCCTGCCCCAGCTCCCCCAGCACGGCCCCTCTCGCAGGCAGGGCTGGGGTGGGACGTGGGCAGGGGGTGCAGGCAGGGGGGTGGGATGGTGGCGCGGGGTGTGGGGTGGGAGTGTGGGGTGCAGGCTGGGGGCGCAGGGTAGGGGTGCAGGCTGGGGTGCAAGCTGGGAGTGGGGGATGCAGGTGCAGGACACAGGCTGGGGGTGCTGGGTGCAGGATGGGACCTGGGGGTGCAGGATGGGGGTGTGGGATGGGGGTGCGGGTGCAGGCTGCCCCCCCCCCTCCCCCCCCCGCACAGCCCCATGCCAGCGGGTGGGAGCTGGGGAAGGGCTTCCCCGTCCCTCTCCTTCACCAGCTCGGGGAGCCCCCGGGGGGAGGCCCCGTCTCTGGCCCCATCCCGGGGCACCGTCCCTGCCAGGCCTCTGCCGCGCAGGGCCTGCCCGCACCGGTTCCCCACAGAGCCCTTTCGCCCCTGGCCCGGTGCATTCGGCCCCCRCTGCTGCCGGCCTCTGCCCCGCGCTGGCACCCTGGGCACTGTGGTGCCCCTCAGCGAGGGGCCGGGGCCGGCACTGAGCACCCCAAGCACCCACATGCCACCGCTTTGGGCACCCATCTCACAGCTGCTGTGCCACCAGCACCATAGCACGTGGTTCGGCACAGCATGGCATGCCGTTCGGCACGGCATGGCACAGCACGCCGTTCGGCACAGCACAGTGTGGCACCTTGGCCCCGCGTCCCTCTCTGCGAGCTGCCTCCCCGGGGTGCCTCGCGGGCCCAGGGCCGGTGGTGCCCCCTGCCCTGCCCATGCCCCCCGGAGCCCCCAGCCCTGCTCCCTGCTGCGCTGTGCCTCGGCAAAGCCCTGGCTGCAGGCACGGGAGGACACGTGCTGTTGGGAAGCACCTGGGGACACCCCGGCTGCACCCAGGCACCTCCGCAGCAGGGGCACCCCAGCCCCCCCGGCGGGGCCCCCCCATGCCCAAAGGCACTCCTGGGTGCTGGTGTCCCCGGTGGCCCCGGCTGCCGCTGCCCGGCAGGTCCCTGCCTGCACTGCCCTGCAGCGCTGCCGCCGGCGCCTGCCTGCATGTCCCCGCAGCTCTAGAAAATGGCTCGGCCGCCCCCGGCCCCCCAACCTGGCCCCACCGCACCGGGGTCCCTCCGGCAGCCCCGGGGGGCGGGCGAGCCCCCCCCAGCATCCCCGGTGCCCAGGGAGCGCGCGGCCGTGAGCCGTCCCGCTTGGCGCTGCCGAAGGGCCAGCTCGCGGGCTTTGATTCACTTCCAGCAAACATGGTCTCCAAACGCACTAAAAATAGTTGGGCTGCGTACAAACCCCGCGGCAGCCCTGGCCCGGCGGCCGCCGAACAAAGACGGGGAGAAGCCGGCGGCACCGGCGGCCTCCCGCTCCCCCAGCCCCACCACCGGCACCGTGGGGCGAGCGCGGTCCCACCGGGAGGGTACGTGCGGGTACCACCGCGGCCCCCAGCACCGGCCCCGCTCCCCCGCGCTCTTACCCGGCCGAGGCTCGCCCACCGTGGCGGGGTGGGACGGGACGGGGGGCTGTGGTGCCGTGCCCCCGCGCTAGGCCGCCGAGACCCTCCTCCCGCAGCGCCGGGGCATCCCCTTGCTGATGCGGTGGCTCGGCGGCAGCGGCGGCGGTGGGGGGGACAGACCCTCGTCCGGCGCTTGCCGCCGAAGCGCGGGGAGGGACTCGCCGCGTTCCCTCCTGCCTCCCTATTTAACCGCTCGGGCTGACCTTACGGCTGACGGCGAGCGGGGGAACCGGCAGCCCCAACCCGCGCTGTGCCGCTCCCGCACGGCAGGGCCCCGGCGAGTCACGCTCGCCGCGCGGCAGAGGCGTTTCAAAGTAGGTTACCTGCGATGGATGGATGAGACACGCGGCGTTGACAAAAAAAAAAAAAAAAAAAAAACCCGCCTTTTTTATATTTAGGGACCTCGCCGGCGCCCGCCGTTGCCATGCCGCAGCCGGGAACCCGCAGAAACCCAAACGGCCATTTTAGGTGATGGCGAGCGGGGTCCCCGACAGCCCCCCATGCTGGCGGCAGGTGACACCTTCACCGCAGTCCCCCCCTCCTGTCCTAACGTGACCCCGCGTGCAGCATCCCCCGGCGCGGTGACACCCACCGGGTTTGGACGGGGTCCCTCGTGCGTCCCCACCGCCTTCGGCGGTGCGGACGCACGAGGGACCCCGTCCAAACGCCTCTCCCGTGACAAGTGCCGCAGCGTATTATTATTGTTGTTGTCACTTTGAGTCACCGCCACCCCCGGGCAGCCGCGCTCCTCCTCCTCCTCCTCCTCCTCCTCCCTCCCAGCGCCGGGGAAGAAGTTCAGGATTGACTCACAGGGGACGGGAGCTGCGGCCGTGAGTCACCCCCCACCCCCTGCGCCCCCCACCCTGACTCACAGCGGGGCGCTCCCCCCCACCCACAGCCCCCCCACGGCGTGGGTGCTGCTGGCAGGGGCAGCTGGGGACAGGGTGGGCATCCCCCGGGGCCCAAAATTTAGCCGAGTGGTGGCAGCTCCCCTGCGATCGCCTCCGACAGATGGTTGCGCCGAAACCACCGTTGTGGGCAAAGCGTTGACCTCATCCCCCGTAATTATAACTTACGAGCAAAATATTTGGCCACGCTGCTCGGGGGTGCACGTGGCGGGCAGGGAAGCGGCTGCCCGCCCGGCCACACGTGCAGCGGGCTCCTGCCCTCACCGCAGCCGCCCGGGAACCACTGCCGGGTCCCGCCGGGGTTTTGACAGGACGAGGCGCTGGCAGCAGGCACCCCCCGCTCCCAAAAATAGACCAGGCGCAGAGGGGGGATCCCAGGTTGGTTGGCACCACCGAACTGGCCCCGTGCTGCACGCCGGGGAGCGATGCACGGCCCCGTGCTGCTAAGCCACGCCACGAGCAAACCAAAACACAGGCTGCAGCCCCAGACAGAGCCAGATCCTGCAAAGCGGGAGCACTAGCAAGGGCTGGGGTCAGACGAAACTGCCCGTGGGACGGTCACGCACGCGCGAGACCCCAGCACCGGGACGTGGTGCTGGTTTGCAGGCAGGACGGTGCAAACCCGGCGGGGTTCATGAAGGAACTGCAGCCGAGCTCCCAGAGCTCCGGGAACGCCTCGCAGCGGAGAGCTGAGGAGCTCGACGTGCTCAGCTTATCGGGGAAAAAAAAAGGCCGAGAGATGATGCGATTACGGTGAGCAAGTGCCTCTGCGGGCAGAGCCCCGGGCACCACGGAAACCCTCCAGCTGGCAGGGGAGCAGGGCCGGGAGCTGAGCCGGGGAGCTGGGGCAATTCAAACTGGCAGTCAGGTAGAGGCTTTGAACTGGGAAGGGTGGTTAACCGCGGGAACAGGCCCAACCGGCGGCAGCGCGTTCCCGCGCGTGCCGAGCCCCACGGCGGGAGCATGGTGGGGAAGCGGGACGGCGGCTTGGCTYGATGCCCCTCCTGGCCCCGGCTGCCAGATTAGGTGAGTTTGCCCGGCACAGCCCCACGAGTCGCTGCCCCACGCCGCGACGGTGGCACTGGTGGCAGTCCCACTCCACAGGTCGGTTCAGCCGGCGTTAAAAACCCAAACCAACGCGCGGCCTCGAGGGCGAGCGGGTTCCTGCAGCAAACCAGAGAGCAGACAACATCTCCGTCCCCGCGAAACCGCACGCCCAAACACCGCCGGCTCCTCCCGCGGAGCCTGAGCCGCCGGGGCACGTGTGCACCTGGCACACGCATGTCCTGGGCACACGYGTGCCGCCAGTTACCTGGCAAGCCCACACACTTTCCCTTCCGGGTGCTGCAGGGTGCCGCACGCTCGTTTATGGCCCAGCCTGCCCGGGGCAGGCAGGCAGGCAGGCAGCGGCGCAGGCAGAGCCGTGGGAAGGCGTCGGGCAGGGACACGCAGATGTGCAGTCCTAAAAATACCCGTACGAAAACCACCACCTGAAGGTCCCCGAGCAGCCGCCCCGGCGCGGCGCGGCGGCTCCACGGCAGCCCCGGAGGCAATGCGGGGGCAAAGCAGTGGCTGCCGCCGGATTTCAGGCATGGACGTCGCCTGTGCCCGGCAGCTTGGCGATCACGTAGGCAGCCGGGGAAACGCTTGGGCCACGGCCTCGCCAGCCGGCGAGCGGCACGGGCACCGGCATCCCGCCTTTCCTCGAGAGGTGGCGGGCGCTGCATGTCACGAAAAGAGGCTCCCGCTAGGAAGTTTCGAGCTGACTCAGCACGAAAGGCCGGTGCAGGCGCGGGAGCTGCCGGGAGCAGCCGCCGGGTACGACAACATCCACTCCCCTCTGGCTCCCCGTGGCCGCCGGCTTCGAGGGATTTGCTCGGGGCTGGTCCGGGTCTCCCCGTCCGGGTGTCCCCATCGGGGTGGGCGAGGGGCARCCCCGGTCGCGGCCGGGCAGGACGCGGGCGCCCACCGTCACGACCAGCTCCTGCCACCGCGCACTCGGTGCAGCAATGCAAGCACCGAACGCCAATCCCGTGGTGACACCGTCTACGTCACACAAAGGGAAGAAATAAAGAAAGAGGAACTGAGCGAAGAGGAAAATTTCATTTGCCCACAGGTTCGCGCACACGAACACCCGAAAACGAGGGGGGAGAGCAAAAATAAAGAGAGAGGAAAGGGGGAAGCGAGCGGGCGGCCCAGCCGCGGCCCCGCCGGGGCCGGGGCAGCCGGAGAGCGGGCAGGCAGCACCAAGCGCCCTGCCAGGCCTCTGCCCCGCGCCGCCCCCTCCCCGCCCGGGGCCGCGGCGCTCCCGCTTCCCGCGGGGGGATTTTTTTTGGGTGCAAAAACCAAAAACTTTTGGCAGGCGCCCGCCGGCCCGATCCCCC
>JAYKAV010002922.1:81486-113025 GCA_035582835.1 Phoebastria nigripes
GTGCCGTGCCGTGCCGTGCCGTGCCGTGCCGTGCCGAGCCGTGCCGTGCCGAGCCAGACCATGCCGGACCAAGCCAAGCCAGGCCGGGCCAAGCCAAGCATAGTCAAGGGCTGTGCGGTATCAAGCCAAGCCGGGCTGGACTGGGCCAAGCTGAGCCGAGCCGAGCCAGGCCGGGTGATGCAGTGCCAAGCCGAGCCGCGCCGAAGCTGGCTGGGCCAGACCGGGTCGAGCCAATGCAGGTCATGCAGTGCCGAGCCAGGCCAGACCACGGTGAGCCAACCCACGCTGGATYGGGCCAAGCCAAGCCAAACCGAGCTGCACCATGTCGTGCCGGGCTAAGCCGGGCTGGGCCAAGCCGAGCCAAGCCCAGCAATCCCACGCGGTGCTGGGCCAAAGCCACCCGGAGCCGGGCTGAGCCCAGCATCTCTGAACCATGCTGGGCGGTATGCGGCGGATCCAAGCAGTGCCAGCCCGTGCCGAGCAGTGCCAGCCCGTGCCGAGCAGTGCAATGCCAAACCAAGCAGTGCCAGGCCATGCAGTGCTGAGCCAAGCAGTGCCATGCCCAGCGGAGGAGCACCAGGCTGTGCCATGCCAAGCCGTGCCATGCAGTGCCAGGCTGTGCAGCGCTGTGCAGTGCCGAGCTGGGCCATGTGGGCTGGCCAGGCCATGCGGTGCTGAGCCATGCATGCCAAGCTGAGCCGTGCCATGCAATGCCRTGCTATAAAGACCATTGCTGAGCCAAGTGGTTTCATGCCGTATCGGGCYGGGCAGGGCCATGCAGTGGTGTGCGGTATCAACTGGAGCAGTGCCATGCCAAGCTGCACGGTGCTGTGCAGTGCCAAGCCAAGCAGTGCCATGCACTGCCGTACGGGGTCAAGCCACACAGTACTACGCTGTGCCAAGCAGTGCCAAGCTGTGCCAAGGGGTGCCAAGCCAAGCAGAGCCATGCAGTGCTGTGCCATGCAGCGTGGCATTGAGCCGTGCCATGCAGGGCTAAGCCACATTGAGCTGTGCAGAGCCAAATTCTGCAGTGTAGCACGATGCGGTGCAGGTCTGAGCTGTGCCGAGCCGTGCCATGTGGTGTGGTGTCTACCTGTGCCGAGCTGCGCACTGTCACACTCATGCACTCGTGCTGTGCCAAGCCATGCTGTGCTGAGCTATGCCTGCGGTTGGGAACCGTGCCGAGCTGTGCAGCACCATGCCAAAGCAAGCCATGCTGGACAGTGGTGAGCTGTGCCATGCAGTGCCAAGCTGTGCCGTGCAGCACCGAGTGGAGTTGTGCAGTGCCAAGTCACGCACTGCCGTGCTGAGCCACACGAGCTGTGTGCCGCAGTGCTGAGGCGAGCCGTGCGGTGCGGAGCCAGCCATGCGGTGCTGAGGCATGCTGTGCCGTGCCATGCCAAGCTGTGCCATGCAGTGCTGAGCCGTGCCATGCAGTGCTGTGGGGACCTGCCCTACAGCTTGCACTGTGCGTCCTGCAGTGCTTGGCTACGGGGACCAGCCCGCAGTGATCCACGGCAGTGCCCCATGGTGGGGACCCACCCTGCGCCCTCCCATGGTGCCCCCACGGCAAGCCCAGTGCTCCCACCCAGGGCTGGTCCCACATCCCTCTGCCCAGTCCTGGGCACCCCGGTCCCATCCCTCACTCCATCCCTTCTCCCCACGCTCATGCCAGCCGTGTTCCCCCAGTCCCCTGGTGCCAGCAAGCCCTGACCCGCAGGAGGCTCTGCCGCGTGCTGCCGGGGTGTCTCCGGGAGCTTCTGCTCGCTGGGCACCCCTGCCCCACGCTCCGGAACCCCACCCCGGCCCCATGCTGAGGGGGGGTGGATGGAGACCCCCTGTTCCTCTCCTGGTCAGAGGCTGCCAGAGGGATCCCAGGGCCAAGCAGGGACTGGAGCATCCTCAGGGCACCTTCCCCTGCCGGGCATTTGCGTGGCAGTGCCTTGAGAGGCTCAAAGCCCGATGATGGGCATGGAGGCACCATGCAGGCTCGGAAAGCAGCCGATGAATAAAAGGACTCGGCAGTTAGGATGTCTTTGAGTCTCCTGATTTGTAAACACACCTGAGGTTTCCCAGGGGCTGATTCAGGTTCCTGCAACACCAGTGGTGCCGTGGGTGCCAGGGAGGGACTGGACAGCCAGGCACTGCCAGCACCGACCTGCCGGCTGGCAGTAGCTGTGGAGGGGAGACGGGCTCTGTTCTGTGCTGGTGGGGAAGTGCCCAGGGGCCGGGGGCTTAGGGCCGGGCTACAAGGAGCACCGGAGACCTCAGAAAAGCCGTGGGCCAGCGTTGGAGGAGGGGGGACCTGGGGGGCTGCAGGGAGTTGAGGGGGAGGTTGCTGGGTCCCTCCAGCCGCGGTGGACACCCGGGGATGCTTGCGCTGCTGCCCCCGGGACCGTGCACGCTGGGCATGCGCTGCACCRCCAAAGCCCGTGTTTGACCAGGGCCACGTGCCAAAGTCAGCACCGGCGGGTGCTGAGGACAGGGTGACCTCGGGGCAGGGGGCAGCCTGCCCCAGGGACCATCCCAGCACCGCCTGGACGAGTGCCTGGGCTCCCAGGCCGGCATCGATGGACCCCCCAGGGGACCCCCCAGCAGTGCCCGGCCACGCTTCTGCAGCCCTGCTCCTGCCCCTGGCCATGCCATGCTGCCGTGCTGCGCCATGCTCCACCACGCCAGGCTGCAGCCCCACAAGGAACCCTTCCAGGCAGGGACCCCAGCTCGCCTTCAGTGCTGGAAGGCGCCTAGTGCACATGGGGGCACTGTAAAATAAGACATTAATTAATAATAATAATTAATGTTGCATTCCCCTGACTTAATAGGGCCGTCTCCTTCGCTGCTGCAGGGGAAGGCTGCTCCCTCCCTCCCTCCTGCTCCCATGGGTCTCTTGCAGGAGCCCTGGAGTGTGTGCCGGCATTCCAGGCTGGAAAGGGGCAGGTGCCCACCGGGAAAGGCTGCCTGGCCCTGCCAGCTGATGGGCTGCCTGCTTCTGCCAGTACCTCCCTGTGCACAGCCGGCGGCAGCACCCACGGTGCCCACTCTGCGCCGGCAGCAGCAGACCCAGCACGTGCATTTGAGCCAGCACCCGGTTGCTCGCTGGGCTGGGGCTGGGATCGACCCCACCAAACCACACAGGCAGGGTCCCGCTGGGTTGGCAGCAGCGCCGGCTGCCGATGGCCGTGTACGCGATGGCGCGGCCCCAGCGCTGTGTTGGGCATCGCCCTGCGGTGCTTCCGGAGCAAGGCTTGGGTGCAGCGAGCAGTGGCGTGTCATCGCCCAGGCACGTGAGATAAGGGATCTGCCCCAGCTCCCTGTCATGCCGGTGTAGCTCGGGCCTGGCAGCGGCATGGCGTGCCGGATCCCTGGGGCGACCAGCCCTAACCCCGCTGAGCCTTGGCTCCAGGGGTGTGCCAGGACACTGTCATCGGCTGATTAAACCCCAGCACCCTGGCTGCCCCTGACCCTGGGACGCAGCCGCCTTGGGAGGCCAGTGAAGACCCTCGCCGTGCTCTCCCCGTGCTCTCCCTGCGAACGCTGCCGCAGCCCAGCCCCAGCAAAACCCATTTCTCCAGTTGCTTAATGTGTCCCAGGCTGCCCTGCTCTCCGGCGATGATGTTGCTGGAGCAGCATGTGCCGTGGTGACGGCAGCCGCCGTCACTCCCTCCCGGCAGGTCTCCTCCAGCGTGCTGCCGTGTTGAGCTGCAGAGCCTTCGCTCCCCCCCAGCCRGAGTGGCCGCGTCCCAGCGCCCGAGCCACCGCACACGAGACGGCTCTCCCCACCCTCATCGCACTGGCTGCTATTTCAGGATGCCTGCACCGGTGGCGGCTGCAGTAACCACGTGCCTGCAGCCAAACTCAGGCAGGCTGGCCCTGGCCATGTCCCCTGCATCCCCTTCTCCATGGATGCCCTGCTGTGCCCCCCAGCCACGGTGTGGGCTGTGCCGGGGCTGGCAGGGCTTTCCCAGCCAGCTCCTGCGGCCACAGCGAGGGGCGTTGGCGATACCGGCATTGGCACCCTGCTTGGGTTTGCTGCGGCTGCCACACGTGTGCCCCCGCTCCCTGATCCTGGCTCCAGCGGAGTCTGCCGTGGAAATTCTGCAGGAATTTTTTTCATATCCCGAAGCCCCAGCCTAATTGCAGAGCTGCTTGGCACACCCGTCCTTGCACCCCGGCACAGCTGCGCTCACACCCTGGCACACCCGCCCTTGCACTCTGGCACAGCTGCCCTCGCCCCCTGGCACAGCCGCGGCTCCCCGCGCCTCGTGCCACAGCAGTGCAGGTGACTGTGCCCGTGGCRCTGGCCGGCAGCCAGCCCGGCAGCAGCCCGGGCACGCACTGCTACCATGCAGCGCGCGCTGCCCACGCCACTCGAACAGGCAGCGTTGCCTACGGCACGGTGCGCGGGCAGCTCAGCCACAGAGCCCTGCCACGGTGCCGGCGTGGCAGGTAGAGCTTGCGGGTAGGTGCATCATCACATAGGGGATATCTGCATGTAGGAATGGCTCCACATAGGTATATCTGCATGTAGGTATGGCTGCATGTCGGTATATATGCATGTAGGACTATCTACACGTAGTTATGGCTCTGTGTTGGTATGTCATCACATGGGTATTGCTCCACGTAGGTATAGCTGCCTGTTGGTGTATCTATAGGTAGGTATGGCTCCACACAGGAATATCTGCATGTAGGTATAGCTGGAGATACATATATCTGCACATGGGTGCATGGGGGTACACCTGCAGGTGGGTATGGCCGCGGGTGGGTATGGCTGCGGGTGGGTATGGCTGCGGGTGGGTATGGCTGTGGGTGGGTTCACGGCAGTGCCTGGCAGGGGCGAATGTCCGGCACCGCTCCCTCCCGCCGGAGCAGCCCATGGCCCCGGCTCGCAGCCGGGCGCTGCCCTGTGGGGACACCCAGCTGGGGACGTCCCTGGGCCGCGGGCGAAGCCCCGGGGCAGTCCCGCTCCCCGCGGAGCAGCCGCGGGGACCGACAGGGGACAGGCACAGCAGAGCCGGCGTGGGAAGCACCGCACGTGGGGCGGCATGTGGCACCGGCTGCACGTGGCACCGGCTGCACCGCGGCACCGGCTGCACCGCGGCACTGGCTCTCCCGCGCCCGCTGCCCGAGCAGGGCTGTCCCACCACGTTTCAACCATGGCATCGCCAGGGCCGCTTCGTTTAAATGATCAATTAACAACCTGCTCGGTTTGGTTTTTTAACTTGTTTCCTTAAAGAGCGACTGCCCCGTGACCAGCTGGGGCTCCTTACCCCGCTGCTAGGCCGGGCTTTGTGCTAGGCCGGGCTTTGTGCTAGGCCGGGCTTTGTGCTAGGGAGCCCGGCCTTTCTCCTGGCTGAGCAGAGGACGCGGTGCCGCTTATGCCAGTGTTAATTATTGCTAGGAAGAGGCCCGAGCCGCGCTCCTGGCTGGGGCAGAGGGAAGGGGAGGGCAGGTTTCCCCCTCCAGACCATTGTCCGTGTTTCCCGGCGGCTCCCACCGCGGTGGGTGCGGGCGGCTGGGTGGGAGCAGGGGGAAGCGGTGGTGCCGGCAGCTCCCCGGGCATCTGGGCTGCAGGTGATGTGGGGTGGCTCCCCCGGCCGTCTGTCCGTCTGTCTGGCAGGGGTGGTGGGATGCTTTTCATCACGGTGCTTCCTGCGTCTCTCCTCTCACCCGTCGGGAGGTTTCGCCCCCGTGTCTGCTCTGCTGGCAGCTTTCGGGATGGAAAACATTCCGAAAACAGAACGGTTTTTTCCCCCTTTTGCTTTGAAACCCCCACTGAAAAGGAGAGGGCGATACGAGGAGCGTTCCCTGGGTCTTGCCTCYGCTTCCCTCTCACCGGGGACGGGCAGGGCGGGTAGGGCTGTAAGGTGGGCTCCCACGTGGCCCGCGCCGGCGGCACCCTGAGTCTCCCCACTGCGCTGTCCCCAGTGCTCCCGGCATTGTCCCCTCCATTGTCCCCATTGCTCCTGGCACTATCCCCATGTTGTCCCCATTGCTCCCGGTATCACGTCATCCCCCGTGCTGGGGGACAAGTGCCAGGGAGGGGCTTTGCACCCCACCCCGAGCCCCACGCTCAACTCTGCTGCGGCAATGCCCACTGTGCCAGCCAGGCGCCACGTGCCGATGCCACGTGCCAACGCTCCTCGCCAGCGCGGCATTGCCAAGCCGGCTCCACCACTGTTTTGGTATTTGCCGAGCCTCGCTCTTGGTGGTGGGAAAGCTCTGGCGGCGCGCACCCCAGCGTGCTGCCTCTYGCGGCTGGGCTGCCGGCGGGGCCGCAGCGCGCACATCCTGTTATCGCCGCTCAGGCACCGCGCCCGGCAGGAGGAAGCCATCGCCGACCGCCGGGAAGGAGGAAACAGCCGGGGCCAGTGTGGGGCACCGGGGCCGGGCAGCCCCCGCTCGCCGAGGGACTGGCCGGCTCTCGGCCGCCTGCGCAGACCAAACCCGGGCACCTTCCCCGGGGCTGCTCGGTCACCGAAAAGGTTATCGGTGCGGAGGAAGGTGGTTTTAGTGGCAGGGCGGCTGGCGGCGGTGCTCAGTGGAGAGGAAGCGGCATTTGGCGGTGGGAGAGGGAGGCTGGACGCTGGCGCTGGCTGGGGGGTGGCCGAGTTAAATGAGGAGCTGTGAAAGCTGGACAGAAAATTGGTAAGGGGAGCTGGAAACTCAAGGAAAGGCTCTGGGCAGCACCGAGGGGGACAGTACAGGGAATTTAAGCATACGGGGAGCAAGTGAAATCCTGGCAGAGATGCGGGACCATCCCTGGGTAACGCCGCTGGCAGAGGAGACGCGGCCGGTGAGCTCTTCTGCTCCRGCGAGGGGCTGGCGGTGGGCTCAGCAGAGGAGGAGGAGGAGGATGGCCATGGGTTGTCCATCTTCCCATGCGTGGTCTCGGCGCCTCTGTGCTCCAACGCAGCCGTCCTGCTCCGTGGTCCTTGCCGCTGGGGGAGCCGGTAGCTCCCGTCCCCTCCGTACTTTGCATCCCTGGGGGGTTTTTGCAAACCCCAAAGACCCTGCGGCCAGGTGTGCCCCTTGCTGTGCCAAGAAACCCCCACGTCCCTTCGAGCCGCTCGGCTGCTGGCATTTGGCCTTTCTAGCCGGCTCACCATTTCCCACAGCGGGCTGCAGCGCCCGGCATGGTCCCCGCTGCCCCTCTCCGCGGGGGCTCAGCCGGCAGCCGCGGCCGCACCGGGGAGGTCAGCGTGCTGCCTGCCCGCCCACCCGCTCTCCTGCCCCGCCAGCTCCGCCGGCAGCCGCTCCTCCACCGGCAGCTTCGTTTTGGCTAATAGGTGCAATTATCCCTGGCTTAAATCTCTGCGTGACAGGGAGGTCAGGGCGGCTGGAGGAGGGCAGCGGCTCCCGGCAAGGCGTTTCTGACCGGCCGTAAATCTCCGGTCCCATGGATGGTGCAGCACCAGGGACCAGCCGGGCCCCGGCCTGCTGCCTGCTCCTCCGCCTGCTCCTCTGCCTGCCGGGCTTATTACGGCTGGAAGCGGTGCTTGCCGGACTCAGCCTCCGCTCCAGCCGTGCTCCTGCCACCGCGCAAGGCACCAGCCACCCGTCCCGCAGCCCCCAGCAGGGTGGGGGTCCCTGGGGTCCCCCGCGCCGAGCAGCCGCACAGCCCATCGCGCCGCCCGCCCCTGGCAGCTTGGCCTCGTCACCGAGAGGAGCGGTGGCACCACGTCCTGGTGACAGGTGCCAATTTGGAAGGCAGCTCCCTCYGGGGGCTCGGGCGCGGGGATTGGATTAATTAATCTTGCCGAGAGGGCGGGCGCCAAATTAAGCCGGTGACACACGGTCAGCCGGTTAGTCAGCGCTGCCGCGGAGGGAGCAGCAGCTGATCCTGCCTTGGCGCGGGGGAAGCCTGCGTCATGCGCTGGGCAGCTGCGCGGTGTGCCGGGCTGGCGTGCGGTGTGTCGGGCTGGCACGTGGCCTCGCCAGGGTGGGGGTGCGGGGTGGGGGCATCCCTCCCACGGAGCCAAGGGGGTGCGAGGTGCGAGGAGCATGGCACACCGCCCCGGCAGTGCTCACCGCAGGCTCCGGCAGGCTGCGTGGGGGTAACGAGGGCAGCAGCGGCGGTGATAGTGGGGAGGGGTCTCCTGGGAAGAGGCAGAGGCCCCGYGTTTGCCCCCTGCTCCCTGGTGATGCCACCAGCCCGGCCACCATTGCGCTCGGGGTGGCTTCTGTCACTGCCTGCACCCCACAGGTCCCCCCGCCTCCACAATGGGGGGTATTTGCTCCGTCTCGGAGTCCCTCTGTCGGGGTCCGAGCACCCCCAGACTAAGCAAAGCCGAGAGCCCCACTCCGGGGATGGGGGCCACCCCACAGCTCTGTCCCCACGGCAGCTGTGGGGATGCAGACGTGGTGCCAGAATGGCCAGAGGGACCCCAAGGGACGCAGGCGCGATGCCACCGTGGCTCAAGGGACCCCCGTGCTCTCAGCACTCCCGTTGCGGAGCAGGGCTGGCACGCCGTGCTGTGTCCCGGTGCCATTCCCAGCGTGCAGCTCCTGCTGCGCTGCTCCCGCTGCYGCAGCCTGGGGAGGGAGAGCAGCCGCCGGCCTCCGCCTGACCTTGTTTTCAGGACCGATGGCTCCTCGTTATGTAATTGCCGCCGAATTTCTGCACAAGCCTGCAGAAATGGCCGATGGTCCCGGCGTCCCAAAATGTGGCGGGGGGTGGCCAGGACAGACCCCGCGTGCCCCAGCCCCAACCCGGCGAAGTGCCTGCAGGAGAAGGATGCTGGAAGGGGCTCAGAGACATCCCGCCAGGCTGCAGTGGGGCCGTGTCCCCTGGGCCATGTCCCCACGTGCCACCAGGGCTTGTGCCACCCCCCCGGCACGCCACAGCCCCTGCCGGGGCAGCGCAGCAGGCGCGGGGCGTGGGGAGCTGGGGTGCAGGCGCTGCCGGGGCTGCGCAGGGGTGTGGGAGCACTGGTGGCACTGGGAGCACGTGGCGGTGGCCTGTCCCCAGGGGGACACAGCGTGTGTCACATGGGGGTGCGTGTGCGCGCGCAGGGCACGCGTGTGCGAGGCAGTGGGGTGCATCTGTGTGCCATGGGCAGGTGCGAGGGCGGGCAGGTGTGATGAGGACCGGGACCCCCGGGGAGGGGCCGGCAGCCCCCCACAGAGCTGGCACTGTGCCGGGCTCCCCGGCACCCGCGGCTGTACCCTCCGTGTCCCGCCCTAGTGTTTGTCCTGCGATTGCCCACCGATAACCGTGCTCAGCGCTCCCCTTCCTCCCCCATAAATCATGGGTGGGGGCGGGCTGGGGGGCATGTGGGGCAGGGAGGAGGAGGAGGGCTGTGGAGGAAGGGCAGGGGAAGGGCACGGGTCACACCAACAGCTTGTAGGGCAGCAGAGGAATCAATTGCCCGGTGATGGATGGAGCCGGAGCGGCCGATGCGGCCCAGGGTGGCCATTAAACGGTGCAAACGAGGAGCAGCCCCGGCCCCGGGGTCAGGCGCTGACACCGAGGCCCCTGACCCCGCGTGGGGGGAGGCCAGGTGCCCCCAGCCGTGCCCAAACTGGGGCAGTGGCCGCCAGCTCCGGCACCCATGGGACCCCCTGCCCACCCCGTGCTCCAGGCAGGAGGGGAAGGAGAGGGACGGAGAGGAGAGCATTGCACGCCCTGCTGCCGTGCCCCTGCCCCCGAGCAGGGCCCAGAGGGGGTCCCGGGGGTGGGGGTGGGTGCATGGACCCCAGTCCTGGCCTTGCACGCTGCAAGGTGTTGGGTGCCTGTGAGCACCGACCAGGACGCGGGGCCATTGCTGAGTAGGGGCCCACGTGCTGCAGCACCGGAGCGCGGCAGCGGGGTGGGCACTGTGGGTGGCTGGTTGGGGCCCTTCCCAGTGCCGGCTGGGGGGAGCCCGGCAAGGGGCACCCAGGTCTGAGCCCGGCTGTGGGGCTCACGGGGTCCCTGGGATCTCCCTGGGGCACATGGGGTCCCTGAGGTCTCCTTGGGGTGCAGAGACCCTGTGGTCTCCACGGGGCACATGGGGTCTCTGTGGGGTGCGTGGGGTCACTGGGGTCTCCATGGGGCACATAGAGACCCTGGGGTCTCTTTGGGGTGCACAGGGTCACTGGGTCTCTGTGGGGTGCATGGGGTCCTTGGGGTCTCCGTGGGGCTGAGCCCATCTGCTGCCCCATGCGGAGCAGGAGCTGATCCCCCTCCTGGGGCTGGGGGTAATTGGGTTTAAATACAGCATTAATGAGGTGTGAAAATGTTATCACCTATAGAATAAACAGAGGGGCAGGGGCAGGGGCAGGGGACAGGGACAGGGACAGGGACATAGGTGCCACTGGACAGGCACCCTGGCTGCAGCCTACAAACAGGTCCTGTGTCCACACACAGCACCCACGTCCCCCTCGGCACAGCACCCAGGTGACACCCTCCCTGGGAAGGGGTGCAGGGCAGGTGGGGGACCCTCACCGCCCTCGGGGACGTGGCGTTGGGGCTGTGTCTGGGAGCAGCTCAGTGCGTGCAGAGACCCCACCAGCCACCACTGGGACCTGGGTGCTGCCCCACAGCAGCCACTGGTGGGTCCCTGCTGTGCCCTCCCACCCTGTGTCAAGGCAGCTACTGGGAGCAGTGGGGAAGGACCGACACGGTGGCTCGATGTCCCCAAGGGATGGCTGGCAGGGTGCGTGGGCAGGACAGGGTGGATGGGGGCTGGTACCTGGGGGTGCCTGGGGATGCTGGGGACATGGGGAGAGGCAAGGAGGACCCTGCCCACAGGTGCTCGTGGGGTGTGGGAGTGTGCACGCACGAGAGCAAGCCACGAGCGTGCACGTGCCTGAAAGCGCGGATGAGCGTGCACACAGTGCGTGGGTGAGCACGCGCGCGTGCGCGCACGGGCACGCAGACGGGCAGGCAGGCAGTGCACCGGGGAGCGTGCGCGCGCGGTGCCCGCGTGTGCGCACACACACCAGTGCGTGCAGCCGCGCAGGCAGTGCGCGGGGCAGCGTGCACACGCGCTCTGAGCAGCTGAGCGTGCGCACGCCCACGGGTGAGCAGGAGCTGAGGCAGCCCTTGTGCTGTGTCCTGGGCTTCGGCTCAGCCCGGCAGCGTGGGGTCCCCGGGCAGGGGTCCCGGGGGGCTGTGGGGCTGGTCCCCGCAAGCGGGAGGCGGTGGGCCGGGAGCGCGGCTGTCGCTGTCTGGTGGTGGACACAACACTCAAGGCCATCTACCGACCTCCCCACCCGCATCCCAGCGTCCCTGTGTGGGCTGGAGCATGGGGTCCTTGGGGACCCCACTATGGGGGCCTGGGCCCAGTGGGCTCCGGGCAGCTCCTGGGGGGCTGCGGGTGCCAAGGAGGGGAGGGAGCGACACCGGGTGCTGCGGGGGGTGGGACCGGTCCTGGGTATGCAGGGGCAGCGTCCCGGCCGCAGGGACCCTCCTCTGCAGGGGCTGCGTGGGAGAAGGGGGGAGCCAGGGAATGAGGCAAAAAATCCTCCCCCACAAGTGGGGACAATGTCCCACGTGCACCCACCGTGCTCCCGGGGTCTCTGAAGTGGGGGTGGGGGAGCACCCGCTTCCCCCGAGGGGGATGGCAATGGACAGTTAAATATGGCTATTTAGGGCAAGGGGGGTGCTGCCCCGTGCCCCCCAGTGCAGCGGTGGGAGGGAGCAGTCGGGGGAGGCTGGGGGACAGGGAAGGGGACACCGGCACACTGGCACCACAAACCGTCTCTGTCCTGGGTGGTCCTGGGCACTGCTGATGGGGTCAGGGGACACAGCACCCACTGCTCCCTCCCCGGGCACACGCTCAGCCGGGGGATGCGGGATGGGGAGCAGAGCCCAGCAGTGCCGGTAACACCCGTGCCACCCCCTCTGCCGCGCTCGGCAAATGCCAGGTCCCCGCGGAAGGAGGTTGGTGCCGCTGCCTGGCACAGCCCAGGGAAGTGGTGGCCATGGCCGGGCAGGACCCCTGCCAGGGACGGTGCCCATGCCGAGGACAGGCAGCTGCCCCCAGGCAGAGCCCGGCAGCGTGCCGGTGCCGCAGTGGCAGAGCTGGCCGTGCAGCAGTGCTCGGTCCGCACCCCCGCGAAGCCGGGCTGGGCTCTCTGGGGGTTTCTCGCTCCCGCTCTCGCCTGGTGCCGGGCTGAGAGGAGCACGAAGCCGCCCCAGGCCCAGCAGCAGCCGAGACCCCCCTGGCTATGGGAAGGGTCCGTGTCTTTCCCACCAAGGCGCCTAATCCCTAACACAAACGAATGCCTGGAGCTGGGCAGCGCCGTGCCAAATCGGGGCCGGGAAGCAGAGGGGATGCATCTGTGCCCGTAAAGCTGCGGATTCCTGGGGCTAAGGTTTCCTCTCCGCGAGCGGAGCCTGGCTCCCACCGCTGGCAGCTCTGCCCGGGGACAGCGGGAGCTGGGGGGTCCCTTGGCAGCGGTCACAGGAGGGTCCAGGTGTGGGCGCGAGGCATCGCCGCTGGCTCCAGCAGCGGGAGCCTGGGCATCCCCGTGGGAGAGGCGGTGCGGGCTGCGAGCCACTGCCAAGCCCACACCGGGGCTGGATGGGGCACGAGCCTCCCTCCATCACCAGCTCCGTGTCTGGGGGGAGCAGTGGAGACAACGGCCCCATCGTTGCAGGGGCCTTTGCTGGGGGGTCTGGCACCCGCTACCCAAACGCCAGCTCCCCCAGTACAGTTTCTAACGCTGCGTTGGGAGGGGACAGGGGCTCCAGTGCGGATGCCTCCGCCTCGGTGCCTGCCCGCTCTCCGAGCCCGGCCCTCGCCCCTTCTGCCGCCACCAGATGTGCTGGGCAGTGCAGGGTTTGCAGTGGGGGTGAACATCTGGTGGGGCAGGGGCAGCCGGGCTGGGGTGCCGGCGCCGTGCCGATGGCACAGATGTGACGGGCGCCGTGGCCCTGAACACAGGCAGCTCTGTCTGCTCCCAGTGACCTGCAGCCATGACAAATGTGGGTAATCTCCTGGCTCTGCCGCTCCGTACGGACCCACGGCAAAGTGCCGGCAGCTGCTCTCATACCGCGCACTGCTTTGGAGCAGTCGTTCCCTATTAAACCTGTTTTTTTGCTTTTTCATGAACATCTCTGCTTTTTTCACATGGTGAAGGGACAAGACACTCCTGAGGGATGAGACGAATTTATTAAATGTTTGGCAGATGACAGAACATGGCTTCCAGTTTACAGGTTTCTGTTAGAGACATTCCCCACCCTTACCGCATTGGCTCCAGCGTGGGTTTGCCAAGTGCTCCCAGGGACGCTCCCGCTCGCTCCCGCTCTCACCCGTGCCCGCGGCCGCGCTCACGCGGTGCCAGAAACAGGGAACTGTGTGAAGGCTTGGCGTGGTCCCCGACCCCCCAACTGCCGGCTTCTGCTGCTGGGGACGCCCTGTGGGCACGGCCGGGGCTTGGGGAGCCAGGGAGCCTCCGAGCACGCATGTGCCGAGGGGCGGCACGAGCAGCCAAAGCTGCCGCCTTCCTTTCGCACATCACCGACAGACCAGCCGGGTGCGGGACATACCGCACGGCGCCTGTCCCTGTTCCCTACCCCATGAAATCTGGGGGTTTCCCTCTCCTGGCGTTAACCCCTGGCACCGGGGCACTGGCCGGGGATGCCAACGCAGGGATATGGCTCTGTCCAGGTAACTTTCCCATGAGAAAACATTTTTTAGGTGGCATTTTGCTTTTTTGTTCAGGCGGGTTTTGCCCTAGGGAAATTGCAAAGTTTCATTGCAATCCGAATTTGATGGGTGCTGCTGGCTGGCTCTGCCTGGTGGGAGAAGGGGCCGTGAGCCCGACGACTCTGCCCCAGCCCGTGCTCAGCCCAGGTGGGAATTGAAAAGGGGCTTAATTACAGGTATGCCCCAGTGTTACCAGGGTGCAGAATGGTCCCAGGCATCCTGCCTGGCGCAGGAACCCCTCTCGACGGCCACGGTACAGCTCGGACCCCAGCATCTGCGCTTGTCCCGGTGCTTCCTGGGCTCCGCTGGGCCAGTCCGTGCCCCAAGCCCTGCTTTGCGCCCACGCTGCCTACCCCTGTGCCAGACCGGTGCCTGGGGCAGCGGCACGGTGAGGGCGGACCCTGGGGCAGCTGGACAGCCTGCACCGGCTGGGCTTCACCAGCAGGGCCTGGGGAGCGGTGGTGGCCTCCCTAAATGACACCCTCGGGTGACATGTCGCGACAGCCTGCCCAGGGCACCGCCAAGCCAGCTAACCACGCTCTCCTCGGCATCACCGCGCAGCGCAGGGGAAGGCTGGGGGGACCCTGCAGCACCGTTCCCGTCACCTCCAAGCCAATGGCGGAGTGAAGCTATGAGCAGCAGGCTGACGAGGACAAGTGCAATTAAGCTCAGGCCTTGGCGATGCCATGCATGCAAACAGCCTGGATCCAGCTAGCAGCTGCCCTCACTCTCCATCGCTCCCAGCGCCTGGTTGCTCTTGCTGGCTGCAGGGTGCACGTTACCGGAGCCCTGCCTGCAGGACCGCGGCCCTTCCAGGACCCTCTAGATTGGGGCAGCACAGATTCCTCCCGCTCCGGTGGCAGCTTGCTGGGCAAACACCATACCCCCGGCAGCAGCCAGCACCAACCTGCAGCCCCAGCCTTGCAACGATATGAAGCGTCTGCTAAACACACTTTGCCAGCTACAATAAAAGGCACCGTGGGTGAGGTAATGCAGAGCCACGGCACGCAGGGTCACATTTAACGTACGCAGACGGTATCCCGCCTGTGTCTCTACCAAACCCTAGGTTTTCCGAACAAAGCCCAGACGCCCCCGCTCCCCCGGCTGTCACCGCCCCTGCGAGCGGCAGCGCTGGCTGCAAGACCCCTGTGGGGGGGGTCTCCCCATCATCTCCCCTCCCAGTGCCCGGCCAGCCAGAGCGGTGGCAGCCGGCGCTGGCAGGTCCCGGCGGTGCCACCTGCACCTCCTCCAGCTGCGGCCGGACCGCRGGCTCAGAGAGCTGCTGGCGGCTGAGGTGGTAGCTGCGGCAGGAGGCTTTGCCTCCTGGCAATTGCGGTAGCAAAAGCGAGAAGGGAAAGTCGCAGGGTGAGTAATAACAGGGAAAAAGCAGCAAACGTGACGCTCCCCTGTGATCCAGGCTCCGTGCACAAGGTGCTTCCCTGACGGCTACGGGAGATGTGTATTCACCCCTTCCTTCCCRTTCTGTGCCACATTTTGGGCCCTGGCACCTCTAAGGAGGCGACGGCTTCCACCCCACCATCCCGCACGCTGCCAGGGGCTCTCCCATCACCGCCCCGGGCTGCCCCACGGCGCAGCCCCCCGCCTCCAGCACCGCCACCGGTGCAGACACCCAGTCCCTGGAGGATGCCCGCGGCTCTGATGCTGGACCCGGGGGGGCTCGGCCGGGAACCCCCAGGCTCTTGCCTGCACGAGGTGCCAGGAGATCCCGCCGGTGCAATGCAAACTCCCCGGCCGCTCCCGCCTCTGGTCAGCAGGAGGAAGACCCTGACACCTGCACAGCCGTGACACCTCCAGCTGCCGACGGCCTCCACCGCCCCAGCAGGTCCCTGAGCGCACCCATCAGCAAAACATTCCTATTTTTGGTGCTTGAACCCGCCCGTAGCTGCAGCCAAAGCCGCTGCAGGTCCTAATGCAGCAAATTCAGCCGAAAACGCACACAAAACCTTCCCCGTCCCCACGAGCGCACTGTGTTTGGCAGGCTAAAGCTAACACGCTGCACCAGGTTATCATCACTTTCCTCTCCTTCTTGACAGCTCATTCACAATATTTATATTCAACTAAATCTGTGGCCACCACGTATGTTTATTTTCTCTCTCCCCGAGGGCTGTAGGTACCCAACGAGCACTTTCCACCGGGAACCGAGGCCGCRGATCGGTTCAGACAGGAAGAAAAGCTGAGGGCTGGTTTCAGGGTTTATCACTCCGTTCCATTCATCACCCTTGATAAATATTTATAGAWGTATTAGGGCACTCAGCTCCTTCCACTAAAAATAACATTCCCAAGCACCAAGAAAAAAAAAATATAAAATCACAAGTGATTGGAACTGATTACAATGTTTTCTMAGCAGCCATGGAGGCAAAGCCTAGCAAGGACCAGAGAGTGGTGAGCTGCCAGCCTCAGACTACACAGCTTGGATGTTTCCCTTAATTTTGAACAAAACTGAACTCGACTCCTGAAAACGAATGCAGAGACGCTGATCTAAGCCCAGCAATGGTCGTCCCTGAATTCCCTGCTTGTAAAGGGAAATTTTTTAACAGTCTGAAGAGAAGCAGAGCCAGGAACGCCGGGAGGCGGGCGGTGGTGGCCCATCGCTGCCGCTGCGGCTCCTCTGGTCGTGCATCCCTCCGCCCGCGACGTGCCCTGCCGTTTACTCCCAGGATGACCCGCGACATCGCACACGATGGCAACCAGACACTGACAGACAGCGGTGTTTTGCAAAGGTGGGTTTTTTGAAGGCAGAATCCCCTTCGTGTCACACGCAAGGGACCCAGGAGGCTCTACACCCATTTTTCATGCATACCGAGGGGCAGAAGGCAAGAGGAAATAACCAGCATGTGACGCGATGATGATGCCATTTGGGAGGAAATCAGAAAAGATCAGCACGCTTAGCAGGAGCAGGGAGTATTAGCTTTCCTTTTGTGGTTTTTTTTTTAAACCTCCCATAAATTGCTGAGTTTGATGGGGCACTGTCTGATATCGTTAGTAAACACGTGGAGGAAAATAGTACATGCAATGACCTAAGAGGCAAATGCCCACGGGGAAAGCCCTCCAGGCGGTTCAGAGAAAGCCGCTTTCRGCAGCAGGTGGTTGAGATCGGTCACAGTTGCACGATGGTGAATGTATCAGCTGAAACGTGCCTCTTCCAAAGGACGGGGAGACGTCTCTCGATCGTAAGCGTAACCCTCCGTGCCTGCGTCATCGGAAACACACAACACGCCGTCAGCATCTGCAGAGAGCAGAGCTCCAGCCTGACTGTTCACGGTTTTGGAGATCAGCTCCTGCACGGTCGCAGGGCAGGAGCCAAGCTCCTCTGCTGGGACCTCCTGAAACTTCTGGTTGGGGCTGTGCATCTCTGGGGCCACCCCCGGCAAGCTCTGAGCAGACCAGATGTGCAGCACCCCCCATGACCATCAAGTGTCCTGCTGACCCCAGAGCTCCTCACCTTGGACCCCAGGCAACCCGGGAAACAGAGGAAACCTGAGCTCCTGAGTCAGTGACACCAGGACACCAGGAGCATGGTGCCGTGGCAGGTCCCCAGSTCCTGCAAGCGAGGGCCCATGAGCTGACGACACACTTGACTTTGCAAGCCAAGGTGAGGTTGGTGCTGGGCATTTTTCCCCCAGAATAGCCAAGATCTGCTAACAGAAAGACCCTCATGATGCTGCCCACCCCAGCCCCCTCCATCACCAGTGGGCAACCAGAGCCGAAGGGTGACCGGAGCCACCGGTTCGGCTTGGCCCGACCCTGCCACCAGCAAGGTTCAGGAGGACCCATCAGAGGTCCTGGCACCACAAATGGGAAAGTGAGGAACTTGAAGTTTAAAGGATTTTTTTCTTTCACAGACATGTCTTCTTTCATTCTTTCTGGAGGATAAAGAAACCTGAAAGTAGTTTCTCTCTCTTATTTTTTCAGTTGTCTCTAATTTAGTGCCCATCAGCACCGGTCCTTGCTTTGTTGGAGGCACTGCTGGGCTTCTCAGAGAACAGGGAGCTTCTCATCTCCAGATCGGTGGCTAAGGGGTGACCAGGGTCAAAGCCATCCTTTTCTCCAAAGCCATTAGAGTTAAAGGGACACTAAGAAAAAGCCACACAGCCAGTATAAACAGCTCTCCGTTGCTGGCTTCCTCTCTAATGGTATGATTTCACTCCTTCTTGAGTTACCAGATTGTTTCCCAGATGAGGCAGGACTTGAATTTCTAATGTAAAAACTATCAGAAAAACTCTCAAGCCACTTTCGGGTTATCTCTATCCAGCACTAAAATGGCAGGGAGGGCAAATCCCCTTTTTCCTCCTTTACAAATTACCTCTAGAGGACAACTGTGGTGGTTTTATCATGCAAAACTGTGTTTCGGATCCATCATGACTAATTCATCTGGCCCACTATCACCACGGGCTGGGTCTGAACTGATAAGTTAAAGATAAAATTCTCCTGTCTGGTTTCTACAACTGACCAACCTACAGTGTAAAGGGAAAGGTCCTAGAAAGAAGGTTACCTACTACGCCAGTCCCCATCCCTTTCTGGCTAATTATGTGCGTGTCCACGCTATGTTTTTCCGCCAGGAGAACCCTCCTTCTTCCCACCGGGAATGGTGAAAGATGGGCGTTGTGGCTACGGCAAATATCCAGCCAGTGCATGGGGAGTGTGGAAACCTGATCCGGTGCCCTCCTACGAGCTTTTCAGATGGGTGAAGATAAGGATCTCGTCCAGGTCCTTCAGAGGCATTGTCACCACAGGGCTCAGGCTTTCTCCCTTACCACTGTCTCCCGCTCTCCAACCACCTGTTTGTCTACCCATCTGTTGTGCCTTATTATAACTGAAAGCACCAGGCTCTTTGAGGGTAGAGATTGTATTTTTAGTACATCTGGATAGTGCCCATCACAATAGGGTCCTATTTCCTGGCTGAGGCCTCTCAGTATAGAAGCAGTGCTAATAAAATAGGAGATAATGCTGTTCTCGCTGAAGTTAATGATGTTTTCCCACTGTCTGCAGCAGGAGCAAAATTGGGTCTTAACAAGAAAAAACTCAACATCCTTTTGAAGGGTTGTGGAGCAATGGGCGGGCGGGGAACCGTCCTTGTGCAGAAACAGGAGATAAAGGACAAGGGCAGAGGTGACCAGGGACTTGGTCCTGTGCATTGCAATGGCGCCTACAGAGCAGCGCTGCTGGAGATGGGAAGAAAAAAGCTATCCATCCTTACCTGAATTACTGTACAGCCTGCGGTCGTCTATCTAACCTGCAACACAGGGGGAAGGGCACGTTTAGCAAGTAGGTAATTTTATTTCCTGTAAAATGAAAAATCTACCCTCCCCACCTCTTATTGCTCTAATGGGTAACTCTTCTCAGGACTGCAAACAGCTTTACAGGCGTTGGGATAAATGGCAAGTCCTCTGAAACACAAGGTAGGTAGAAAAGTGCTCCTGATCTTACCGAGTCCCAGAAATGCCGGCATCGCTGGGATCGCCCAGTCCAGCCCCCCCACTCGCAGCAGGGTTGGCCACCACAGGCTGCTCAGGACCGTGACCCATCAGGTTTTGAGTATCTCCAAGAACGGAGACCTCACAACCTCTCTGGGCAACCTGTGCCAGTGTTTAACCAGCCTCACGGTAAAAAAGTACTTTTTATGTTCGAACAGAATTTCCTGTATTTCGATGTGTGCCTGTTGCCTCTTTTCTCTGGGCACCACTGAGAAGACTCTGGCTCAGTTTTCTTTACTCTTTTCCATCAGTTATTTATACACATTGATTTAATCGCAGCGCGCTCAGCCTCTCCTCATGTGATAGATGCTTCAATGCCTTAATCATTGCCATGGCCCCTCTCTGGACTCTCTCCAGTCTGTCCATGTCCCTCTTGTACTGGGGAGCCCAGCACTGGACCCAGCACTCCAGGGGTGGCCTCACCAGCGCTGAACAGAGGGGAAGGATCCCCTCCCTCGACTGGCAATGCTTTGCCTAATGCAGCCCAGGATGCCATTCGCGTTCGCTGCGCAAGGGCACGTTGCTGGCTCATGGTCAACTCGGGGTCCCCCAGGACCCCCAGGTTCTTCCCTGCAGAGCTGCGTGCAGGTGGCCTCCAGCCTGTCCTGGTGCCTGGGGTTGTTCCCAGGACTTCGCGCTTCTCCTTGTTGAACCRCATGTGGTTCCTGCCGGCCCATTTCTCCAGCCTGTTGAGGTCCCTCTGGATGGCAGCACGACCCTCTGGGGTATCGGCCGCTCCTCCCAGTTTGGTGTCATCTGCAAACCTGCCGAGGATGGACTCTGTCCTGTCCTCCAAGAACAGATGGCTGCATGGACTCCAGTTTTGATCAGTATGGGCAGGTGTATTTCAAATTGGATATTTTTGTCTAACAAATTTTATGGGGCTGCAAACCATGCCCTTCCTTCCAGCAATTTGAGAGCGCGGATCACAGCACTTTAGTCCCTTTTCTAGCGGTTTGGGGGTTATAAAATCCAAATGGCCAATACGTGAAGGACCAGCTCATGGAGCGTCTCTTTTTGGGTGATACTGTCATGGGTCCACCTCTTGGTCACCAACAGCAGCATGCTGTCTTGGAGAGAGGCAGCAGGACCATGGCAAACAGTGACTGCGGGACAGCCCTAGCCAAGCAGGCGTCCGACCTGAAATAACGTCTGGCACACGTGCAATGTATGGATACGTAACGCCGGGTTTCAAGAAGGGGTAACACAAAGAGCGCGCCGAGGCTGGCTGAACTGCCGTGGGGTGATGTCTAACGTGACTGGATGGACGTGGCTTTGCCAGCTCCGACTGTGCTCTTCTGTGCCTGGAAACCCATGTAGACATCTTCTCTGGAGATGCTGCTTAATTTGTAATCCTAACCACAAAAGATGCAGCCAACTTGGAGTCTTCCCGAATGATTTCATCCTGCTAAAGCCGTACCATGCTGCTGCTATATCAGGCATACAAATGTAAGCCTCTCCAGCGGGGAAGCGAGTTCTGAGGTTGATTAATTGGGACAGAGACAAATATGACATAACTTTGTGAAGAAACTTGTGAGGAAGCCCAAGGGCGATGCTGTCCCTAGGAAACACATCGCAGCAGCGTCCCTGCGAGGACCGGCGGCTCCCTTGTCTACGCCGGTGCAGAAGCTGGGGAATACACGAGCTACAAGTAATTTTAATTCTTGTCCGTTCAGGATGGAAAGAAGTAACGGGCTGATGCTGCAGCTAGGGAGAGCTTTGCTGAGATGGGGATGCACACGCAGTCACTGTGCAAAGAAYGAAGCCGGGGCAGGTAGAGCTTGGTGCAGGCACAGGGCGCTGCTGGCCAGCCCCGTCAGACCCTGCGCGCCTGGAGCATCCCAGCCACGGGTCCCTGCAGGTAACACGGGGCAGAAAGCAAGCGCTGTCGTAATGCCCATCCTCGACATAGCCCACACAAAACCCAGAGCCGGACTCCTCATCGCCACACATGCTTTGGTGTCTGGAGGAGCTCCCATAGTGTACACGCTCCGCAGGAGGACTGCAGTTTATATATCGATCGTTCCTTGATTTTTCGGCCAGATTTTTATCTCACTAACTTTGTGACATTAAGAAATCACTTACTCTCTGGCAGAGATAATATTTACATTCCACACGAAGGCTTTTGGACCAAGTTCTGCTTTTGGTTACACGTCTCTGTCCCCCGCCGACTCCAATGCTGCTGCAATGAGTAACAGGGCTGAATTTGTCTTACTACATCTCTGCTACCATGCATCGTATTTCAACTCTTCAAAATCCCCCTTTCCCTATTTCCCATGCAAGATACAATGCACATTTGGAAAAAAGCAGAAGGGTCATCTGCTAGGCATCTAAAATATTTAACTGAACAGGAATGTTCTAGGGCAAAGACAGCCCTGTGATTGAGAGCCAACGCAATTCTGCTTTGAAAACTCCTGTTTTAGCTAAAATCAAACTTACTGGACTTCTTCCTACAAACTTATAATGTCTAATACTGATGGACAAACCATCAGGAAGCAGAGCGTTTCCAAACACCCGAATGCTTTGCAGAACTCGCTGGACAGGAAAACTCAGGAAAACAAGCTCTTTTGGTGAGAAACGTGAGCCGTGTCACTTCAGCTTAGCCAGAAGGAAAATGTGCGTACAACAAAAAATGGGTAAAAAGTTCCAGTTTGTTGATGCTGAAATTAGGTTTGGCTCAAGTGAGACAGAAATGCTTGGGCTGATTCAAACCTGTCCAAGTCTGTTTCTTGCACTTTGGTTTAAAAAGTAGAAAGCAAAAGGCAAGAGACCCCTGAGCAAGGTCCCTTCCCAAGGAGGGTCCGGGAGGTGCTTTTTTGTTTGCTTGTGGAGTGCGACATGAGGAACAGATCTCCTGCAGACCCCTCCAACTCAACCGTACGCTGCACGGTTGTTTGCAAGTCTCGGGGCTGCGTTCCACGCCTGCGATGATCACTTCCAGCTCCGGGAATAACTCTGCTAGCATGTGTTATGGATTCATTCGCACCAAAGGAAGACGTGGTCTGGGGAGGATTAGTATCTAGACCTGCAATCCAGGGATAGCAGAGATGAAAGAGACCTCCTGTGAAACCCCGCTCAGCCGATGGCACTGCCTACACCGGATTACCATCAGCAGAGTAATTCTGAACATTTGTCCAGCCAAGGTCACAGGAGGCAGTCGTTCAGCAGATGACAGTCCCACCGCTCAGGAACTTCACTGGTAACCAGCCCACACTTTGGTTTTTTCCCAACATATTCATCTGAACTGGATTTCTCGCAGCACTCAGAGCAACTCCTCCTCCTCTTACACATTTCAAAGATCTGTGCTTGACCTTTGCTGAAAGAAAAACATTCTTGAACGCTGAATACACACGCTGAAGAAACCCTGGCCATCACGTCATCTCAAGCCATGGCAGAYGTTGGAGAGAGTGACCCGGCAGCATGGCGATGACCCGAGCAGGCAGACAAACCTGTGCCCTGTCTGCAGGTGGTGTAACAGCAGCAACGCGGGCTGCTCCCGCCCGGAGCCATCCGCACGCGGAGCCCTCTCCTGGGACTCCAACCAGAGACRGCAAACTGAGCGCCTGCAGAGGAGCAAGTCAGAAAACACTTTACAGCTCAGAGACCATAGTGTGTCCCCTTACCTCGGTCCTTTCCATTCTGCATTTTTTCTGTTTCTTCTTCATCTTCTTCCTCTGCTTCAAAAAAAAGAAAAAAAAAAAGCAAACATGAGACAAGCAGGTGAGAGAACAGACGCTTGGGGAACTTTTCTGTGGCAAGAAAGAACTGGCTTTTCAGGCATAGCTGACATTGCAGGGGACGGAGGATGAGCGTTCAGGCTCCCAAGGAGAACCCGGACGGAAGCATCACCATCCTTCCTGTGGCACGGTGCCTGTTCACTGTTGGGGGCAAAACAGTCCCCACTCCGTCCTGATCGGATGACTAGAGGTTGTGGAGTGCTAGCTGGAAGCAGCGTCTACATTGTCCAAAAGAGTGGACTACTGGTGGACTACTACCYGGCCCAGGTAGTACTGGGACCAAAGTCCCTTGTGCAGGCTTATTTTAGCACTGTAAGAAACAAAGAACTGCACAATATACACCGTGGGAAGGAAGTCACGACTTCTAGGCTGAGGTCAAATCCAAGGAAGAAAAATGAAAATGGTTTATGGTGAGGTGAAAACCTTGGCGGGTCCCTCCTGGCGTTGCAGGGTTTGCACGCGAGGTGTTCAGCGACACCGATGCTCGCACTGGGGCAAGGCCACATAACTGGTGACAGGCTGTGCCCCCGGAGACAGGCGCTCATTTCATGTCTGAGAGCTGGTGGTTCATTATATTTAACTCCGGTTAAGTTGAAGAGAGTTTATGGCCAGGCTCTTATTTATGTAGCAGAGAGTGGGAGCAGAAGGTCACATTCTTCTGCAGATGGTGGCTCGTGTATCTCTGCGCAACATTTCAATGAGACCTGTGTAAACAGGTAACCGTTATCATGAGCAGTGATACCACTTCTGCCTACTTCACATGCTGCTGAGAGCAAAGAAAGGGAGAAAACCCTGCAATAAAAGGCACAATTTGAAAAACTGAAGCATTTTGAATTGATCTGATCAAAGAGGATCTTAGAAACATTTGCTCTCTTTGTTGCTCTGACAGCAGGACCGATGAGACATCTGGGAGTCACACAGTCTCTGCCTACTCAGCGATGGCTACTGATGAGTCCTTAACGCGAGTGCAGAAGAGATCACTGACAAAACCAAACGCGTTTGTCATAACAGGAGACGTGACCCGGCGCTCAGCAGCCGCTTTGGGTCCTGAACCTGCCTCCTGCGCGGCAGCGTTGCGGGGCAGGGGCCGAGCCCCCTCCAGCAGCATCACGCCCGGCCCCTGCAGACCAGCGGCGTGGGCCTTTTTGAGCTCGGTTGGAGTAAGAATGACGTCAGCGTTCCCTCGGCAGCACCCGGAGCATTAGGCTACCAGCACAGGAGAAGGCAGACGGGGGGACAACCAGAGCACCTCTGGAAGCCCATCTGGGAAGGGGTAACCCTGAGCAGTGTTTCCTTTCCAAAGGAATCTATTTTCTGAGCTCGTGCAAAGGTACGGAGAGGCAAGCAGAGGCGTGGGCRGTGCACGCACCAGTGTCTCACAAAACGCTCAGAACACAATGCCTGCAGCTATATCGGGCGAGCCTGGGGCTGGAGGAGGTGTCTATTCTCACAGCTTACCTCCGGGACAATATGTGTTAAATCCCACTGACTCTCATCAGCTGAGGATAACTCATGCTTTTCCTAATTTACACAAATGAAATGATTTCAGATACTTTCAAGGGAGCCTTCTTTAGTATCTGCATATCCTCAAGTAGGAGACTGTAATTAATTCCATTTTCACTCCCTTGTGAACCATAACTGCTTTGCACGATCCCTGACAAGCCCGAAAGGGCTGTCAGTAGCGCAAACCCAGGCTGTTTGCGTTTGCCAAACTCTCAGGGATTTCAGAGGAGGGCAGGAGAGCCGCGGGTCCAGCTGATGCTTCAGCTCTGCCAGCAGCCAGCCCGGCCCGGCCCCCGCGCCCAGCCATACCGCGGCAAAGGCGCTCTCCTCTTAAGAGCAAAAATAAAGTACTGCAGACATCTGTTTTGGGCAGAGGGTTTGTTCACCGGGTTTCAGCCTAGCGGGAAGAGAGCTGTGGGTCTTGAGCACGGTGATTTATTGAAGAAACACACGGCCCTTCACTGCAATGGCACCAGTGATGCTGCTGTCATACATGAAAGACTTTATTAACTCACAGCTGCCTTTGCAGCCAAGGCACAGGGTTTAGACTGGGTGAATTTACTGCTTAGCAGTAAAATATCAACCCGGTTTATAACTGTGACTTCTCCATTAAGGGCAGTGGGAACAAAAAGCCTAACTGGTTTAATACAGAGCTTGATAAGTTTATGGGGGGACTATGTGATGCAACTACCGGATACAGCAAGGGGCTGGGGGAGGCGCGAAACAGAAACCGTGAGGTTCAGTCTGAATACAGAATGCTTTACTTCTTTCTTAAAAGAGAAGGCAGCCCACAAACAAGCTGCTGGAATCCTAAATGGTAGCATACTCCATCGCTGACAAAGCTCGAGAGCCACAGGATGCGTCCCTGGACTACAGCAGAAGCTGCTCCAGCCCCATCAGGGTGTTTACCGCCACTGGCACAGTAAAAAGGCACGAAGGGAATAATTATCGTTTTTCCACATCGCTGTTTAATCCTCTGTTGCAATTGGCCTCAGGTACATTTACTATATATTTGTGATTACGGCATCTAATGGGGATTCACTGCAGAGGAGTCTCACCTGCTGCTCAAGTATCGCCGTCACTAGGCGATAGCCTGGGGAGACTCGCCGACAGACCTGCCCCGGCTTCTGACTTGCCAGCTTGTGCTGTTAAGGAGCTCTGACTTCCAGAAGTGGGACTGGGAAGCGGCACCTCTCCTGCCCAGTAAGTGGTCCAGGACATGCCTGCAGGGTACTTGGGAAAAGCTGCTTAGTGCCGTTACACGTGCATGGATCAATATGYGCAGGAGCGCGGGAGCTAGATGTGAGTCTGCTTCATGAATCATCAACGGTGCTATCAGCCAGGTTTGTGTCTGCAGAGTATTGCCTTAACTCTCAGTGATAAAATCAATGGAAAGCCTGTTCAGAAGGTATTTGGAGTTCTCAGTGATGTTAGCTATAAAAATTATTTTTCATTTTATCATTGAAAAAATGAATGCATAATCTCGCATTACACTTCAAGAAGTTTTTATAAAAAATAAACCTAAAGACAAATCTCCAACTCGTGGCTTCAAGCTCTCCTTTTCCTGCTGCGCGCATGTGCTGCTAAATTAACTCTTACCTGAGTGAAGTTCTTTCACCAGCGATGACATGGTGTTGGTGATGGAATCGGCTGCTACCAGCAGGTCGTTGCGGAGGTTCCTCCTCGTACCTGGGAGCAGAGCAGACACACAAACAGCAGGAATCGCATGTGCCGCACCGCCGCTGCCCAACCTCCTCGCGCCGCGATGCTCGGCCATGCATCCCTCACCGCTCCCCACCAGGGTCCCCCCTCGGGACAGAGCTCGGACGCCCCAGCGTACGGCAGGGCCCCATCAAAGCAGCTCGGCTTAGCGAGAGATGGTGATTTGCTCTGGAACAGCCCAGTTCTGCTTGGCTGCTTGATCGTCTGTTTGGCTAATTAGCTATCACACTGCTCTGCTCCTTGACAAGGACGGCGCTCGTACGGCAGCTCAAGGGCAGATGCTTCTCTCCCCAAGACCGGAGTYGCTGGGTGCTGGCCGTGGCGCAGCTGATCCATGCTCTTTGTTTGTGCAGAGTCGTTATCGCTGCCGGCTTCTCTGTTGCAATCGATATCGCTGAGGTTTGAGGGGAATAAAAGATAAGTGAATTCTCGCCCTCTGCAGAGCTCTCCTCTTGCGTCACTGGAGGAAGCAATCCTCTTCCTCGGTGTGCCGCCCAGCCATGGCACTCCGCTGTCACCCACAGTGGCACTGCCTAGTTCCAGTCTGGACACTCATCTTGTGCGATCCTCTGCTCGAGGGACCCGCTCGCCCCATCAGCAACTTGAACATCTGCCACGGCTCCGCAAGAACGACCGGGACCAGCGAGGGGCCACAATCTGCAAAGGAACYGTCAAACTGGCTGCTGCCCGTAAAAGCAATGAGCGAGGGCAGCAGGAGCTGCTGCGTGTCGGGGATGATGCTTATTGCCTCTTGCTGACGCTGGGAAGACAACGATTTTATTCCCCATCTATTCTGGTTCCCCGTGCCGGTCCCTCCGGCAGAGCCAGCCGTATTCTCGTGGCAGAGCATCCTGCCGACCGCAGCCCAATTTTGCAGCATCCCAGCGCCCGCAGACGCTGCGGACATGACTCCCGTCCTCGCGAGCCCCCTTTCCTCCGGCACCTTTCTGCGCTGCACCGTTTCGGTTTTATTTGGAGGCTTTGATGGCGTGGGGTCATGTTTTCTGCCCCGGCAGGTGGTCTGTAGCTGCAGTTTCTCAGGTTGCGGAGCCGATGGCCCCAAGCCGAAGCTTTGCTGGGAGCAGGTCCCTGTAACGGTTCATTGGCCCCACCTCAGCCRTCCCCGTGCTTTAACCGCTCACAGAAAATAGCTTTAGGCAGTCTGCTATCTCACACAGGCGCCAGATGTCCGCACCGGCGCAGCCTCCAGGAGCCCCGCTTTGATGCCGAGTGTCTGACGGTGCTCTAAGATCTCGGCGTTTGGGATCCCGTCCTGCCATTTACTCCAGCGAGGGCATGAAGACAACACATGTGGAATMGCTGGAGACATTTGATGTGACATTTTGCAGCTGTACTGAACTGCAGTAACGACAACTGTACATTACACATTTACTTTTGTTTGAAGTCGGGTGCCTCTTTCATTCCAGACGTGCTGCTTTAATCTCCCAAATGCTGTGCTGGCTTTTGCTCCGTCCTTGGCTGGGGTGCTGTCAGAGTGCCTGCTCCTACATTTCGCCTATGGATTTTAGCGCTGTTTGAGCACTGCCAGAGCACGCTACCGAGCTGATGTGCTCTCCATCAGCATCCTTCTCCTCCGGGCTAGGTTGCCAACTGACCGGCATCACTCCCGAGGCAGCAGCAAGGCACTGGGTGTTCCTGTGCATGCACAAACAGTGGGCAGTTCCTGGGGAAAAATGCAGATTGTGGCCAACAAGTCTGGGACCTGTGACTTAGGGGACTCCTCTGCACCTCTTACACGACGGAGGCTACTTTATCCAGGTCTCCAGATGCCCTGAGTCCTGTCGCTGCACGTGACAGTGAAGCACGGCCACCGCCCTGCCTGGCGTTACTTTTGGGAGCAAAAGGTTGTAAAATACCAGCCTGTCTCCCCTGTGAAACAGATGAATAATGTTAACGAGCTCGTCTGGACATCTATGTGCAGAAGCCACCCAAAGCCCTCCTGGCTGGTGGCATTAAATTATTTTATTACGTGAAAAGATAGAAATTTTATCCTGTTTCCTGTGTTCTCTACTTGCCTTGAATTTGCCTGATTTTGCATGATTAATATGAAATAGCACTAATTGTGCAGATTGCCTTCCCAGAAGGATCGTTCCAGGAAACTTATTATGGAGTCTGTTGACCATTTTTTTCTTGCAAGAGTTTTCTAGTAGTTGGGAGGAATAGGCCATCACTGTGGTTATCACGAGAGGAACTTCCACCTTTCTGTTGGCAGTGGTGGATCGTATTTGCCTCTGAGAAATCCTGAGGGACTGTTTTCTTCTCTTTCAAGACGATAAACAGCAGCATTAGTTTTCTAATTAGATGGTGGCCTCCGTGTCTCAGTATTTCAACCAGAATACCATCAGGGCATTTTATTCTAATCCTGTAGTACTGCGTTCTCCCTCTGGCCAAGTGGAAGATGAAGAGATCACCTACGGAGGAAACTTATCTAATCTTAGGACTATATGATCAAGATCACTGAGATTCAATTCTTTAAATGTTTCCTTCTCTAGATCTTCCACACTGACGGGGGAGCTCGCAGAAGACTTGTGCCCGGGAGGAAAGACAAGACGTTGGCATTCCTGCCCGCTCCTAGGTCACGGCAGCAGGAGGTGGAACAGCACTGAGATCTTCACTCCCTTTTCCTCCTCTCTCCCACCATGACATTTTATAAGAATCTGGTGGAGATGCAAAAGTTAGTTTTAGTAATTTAGTAATTTAAATGTTTTTGTTAAAAAAACCCCATAAAATAAGTGTACTGCAGGCATTGCCTATAGATCTTCTGCTTCTGGGGAGTCATCACCACCACCGACACCAAGCTGTTGTGATGCAGCTGCTGCACAAGTCCTTAGCCCAGCCCTGAATAGTTTTATACAACACCTGGTTCATTGCAACATACATTTGAGATGCTGTCAGGCGTTAAAAACCTAGAAAAAACAAGTTTTCACTTTGGGCAATATCAACAGGTCCTGACGAAGACTATCCCCTTATGAACCAGTCATTCAGGTAAAAGGCATGAATGAGCCCTTGATTAATTACATCAGCTTCCACCGGAGCCAGGAGCTTGAGGAAGACAGCTCTGATGATTGTAAACCGTGCAGAGAGAAGTTTGCTTTGTCATGGCTTTTGCCTGTGTCTCCGAAGAAAAAAGCAGATGGATAGAGAGCAAATTTGGATGCCAAAGCAATACTGTAAAATGAAAAAAAATCAAGTAGGACAGTTAATGTACTACTATAATCATGTGTTCATTACTCCTAGCAGCAGAAAGGAGATCATTTCATCTCTTTGTGCTTTCCTAATTAAAAAAGGAAAGGGGAAAATGATGAACAAGATAGAGCAGATTTTCCCAGTAACTGGTAGGACTCATTGCGCTGCTGTTCCACTTTACGCAGCCTGGAAAAAGAAAGCCAATCTGCAAAGGGGGGAAGGAGAGGCAGCTGCCAAAGAAATCAGTTGAGAGCTCTCGGCTGTACCATCAAACTTGTTGTAGAGATGAAGAGGAGGCGACTGGACCACCCACAGCAACAGATGGAGTGTTGTGCCTCTGGTATTTGGCATCTTGCCTCCCTGGAAATGCCTGCTTCTGCTGTCGTTTCTGGAAGTGTTTAGAGAGATGAGGAGCTTGTTCCTACCGATGGGATCGGAAAAAGACATATCCTTCTCACAGATGAGTTGTAGATACTCGGTGTTTTCAAACGGACATCCTCCATCACCTGACCTGTTCCCCAGCTGAAGTTCTGGAGAACAAGTAACAGCCTTTCCCTCTGTTGACTATGCTGGGGGCTAAGGGCTTGCAGTCCTTGCTGTAGCACTCCAGGCATTAAATACCAATTAAAAGTATTCACTGATACTTCCTGCCCCTCTGCGACCATTATGTAGCCTCTTTCCTCACCTTCTTCTGGCAGCAGCTTATTTAGGCAAGGAAGATTGTTCTAGAAGGATATTTCCAATGATCAGGTGATAAATGCAAATTGTTATTTAAAATCTGTTTGGTTTTGAGATATATCATCAGTTCTGGAAAGGTTGTTTTCATGTTCTCTTTGTTTTGAAAAGGAGACCGTCCATCTGACAAAGGTATTTGACACTAATATTCACGATCTTCCCTACTCAGAATGAGAAAACACCACCTCCAGTTTTGTGACTCCATATGATACAACTTGTCATCTTTCAAAGAAATAAACAACTTGGCCTCTGCAACAAGTCGAGGGCTCTTGTTTACTGCAAAGAGAGGCTGCAGCACCCCRGCACTACAGGCTCTAAGATGTCCAATAGCCAGTGGGATTTCCCATGGAGTACCAAGAGGTCCATATGAAGAGTTGCTGCCCGTTGGTTGTCTCTGCCCGCAAACAGCTGAAGCCCTTGCCAGTGCATTAGGGAGAGGTGGATTTTCTGTCCGTCTTTCTTTTATTGTCAGTAAGAGGAATATAAAATACGAGTGGATGTCCATCTCCCGAAATGTGGATTATGTTCAGAAACAACCTCCATGTCTGCCAGAGGTACCCGGGGAGACCAGGTCCTGCTGCTGTTTTTCTCACAGCTCTACATCCCGGGATGCTTCTGCAGTACTAAAGATGAAGAGTTCTGGACCAAAACGGGCAAAAGAGAAGAAAAGAGTGCATAAAACCCGAGTGACACCACTCCTGAGAAATACAGAGTATGGGCACCCGTTCCTACTGGGAATGGCTTTCTTCACCATGAGCAGGGTTGAAGTAGGCAGGACTGAAGAATAACTAATTTCCCCCTGCTCTGCAGTGAGATGGCCCCTGAAGGTAAAAAAAAATTTGCCAAGTTTCTTGACATCAGACTGACAGTCATGTCTTTGCTTGCCGCCTTCCAACATCGCCAGATAGTCAAGCTTCTTCAGTATTTGAGGAAGAGGCAGTGGTCTGCATTGAGCTGAATAAGTTTCCATTTCATCTGGTTGTCTTCAAATTTTGGAGCCCTTCTTGAGCCGACAATGGCTTTGACATGGAAAAGTTYGACTTTTTTGAAACGCGTGACTGTAAAACTTTTTTTTTTTAAAAAAGCAACAGCAGCTAAGTATAAACTCACACTACCTACAGAAGTTGGGGAATAAAAATATGTATGTCAACTGCTGCCTTGATTTTCTATAAAGCACTATAAGCTGTATTATTCACAAATGGATAGCTTACCCATTTGGTCCAACCATACCGATTTTACTGAAGAACCGGAGGACAAGGTGGACAGAGAGGAATACAGCTGAAACTACCTGATAATCCAGCACTTCTTATGTCTACTGATGGAGCAGTTGGCAGCAATAAGTTTAGGCCAGAAAGTGATATTTTTTTCAAACGCAGAGGGGAGTAACATGTAGAAAAGGTGCAAAAGAAGGAGCTCCAACCGTTGGAGCAAGAAAAAGTTCATTGTCCTGTGTGTCCTTCTGCTTCTTTGTTATGGTCTTCTTCTCTTCTCTTCTCTTCTCTT
>JAYKAV010002922.1:113225-190415 GCA_035582835.1 Phoebastria nigripes
CCTTCCCTTCCCTTCCCTTCCCTTCCCTTCCCTTCCCTTCCCTTCCCTTCTTTCTTCTCCATTTCTCATGTTTAGCACTTTTTTCTTCTTCTCCCCACAGGGCTGCTGCATGTCTCCAGCAGAGCGAGCGAGCCATTCTGCAGATGTGCAGGCCAGCCAACTGCTCCATTAGGAACAGCCTTCACCGAGTTGTGCTGCAAAATTTCATCTTCCTTTCTGCCTCATAACCAGCAGAGAGGTGAGTAGCTGTTAGCTAAATTGGGTAAGAGGGCTGCTTGTTTTCCTGCTTTTGGTCATTAAACTCCTTTTTTCCTCTTGCAGATCATAGCACAGTTCAACCACCAGATTTGTAAATACGACCAGTTTTTAATGTCTAACTGTTAAATTACTTGAGGCCATAACTTTCTGGGATGGAAGATCCCTTCCCCGGAGGGAATCACAGGAATAATTTCTTTAAGTTGTAAAGATTAAAAATGTGTCCCCAATCTCTTTGGTCTACAGCACAGGAAAGGGGTTTGTAATTATTGTCTCAATATTGGAGAGTTATGCTTCTGTTGTACATAGAATCATCGAATCACRGRATGGTTTGGGCTGGAAGGGACCTTTAAAGGGCATCCAGTCCAACCCCCTGCCAKGGGCAGGGACATCTTCAACCAGATCAGGTTGCTCAGAGCCCCGTCCAACCTGACCTTGGATGTTTCCAGGGATGGGGCATCGACCACCTCTCTGGGCAACCTGTGCCAGGGTTTCACCACCCTCAGCGTAAACAATTTCTTCCTTCTGTCTAGTCTGAATCTCCCCTCTTTTACATGACGATGACAGGATTAACACCAGAGGTGGTTCTGCTTTGCGTGATATTCACCTTGTGTGAAAGCTTCCTGCATGTCTCCCCCGACACCTGCAAGCGAGTCCTGCGGGACGTGAGTTGGGGTAGAGCCGGCGGAGGTGGATCTGACGGGCATGGGCATGGGGCGGCTGGCTCCGTGGGTGGGCGAGGAGTGTGCCGAGCCTGCTGCTTGCGCCTGCACGGGAGACACGAGACACCGTTTCCAAATTTTTAACTTTTTTTTGGGTCAATGTCTAAAAATAATTCTGTAAAAAAAAAATAAATGCATAAGGAAAGACGCTTCACCAAAACACTCTCAATTTGAGTAATGTGATGCATGATCGGTAGGTGTTGTGGGAGGACCCCACGGTGGTGGCATGCTGGGCGCAGCGCATCACGCGCACTGTGGTACGCACAGCTACGCTGCCTCCGGCGCAGGATCTGACCCACGGCCTCCGTACCATATGCTTACCGTGTCACCGCTCAAACGTCAAGTTGGGAAAACCCCAGGAAGGCACGGAGTGACCTTCCCAGCTGTGTGCTCCAGAAGGACCCGCCAACCCCTTTGCATCTGCTCATCCTTGCCGCAGGCTGCAGTGAGGAGACCCCCAGAGCCACTGAGGCTCTGCTGAAGGTCCACCCCCTTTTAAAATTTATTTTTATATATTTCATATATTTTTATATGTTTTATATATTTTTATTTATTACTAAAATAGTGATTTTTAATTTTTTTTTTATTTTACATTTTCTTCTGCCCCGTCTCTGTTGTGCCGCTCCGAAAGCCTCGCGAGCAGCTTTGCATTGCGGGTGCCAGTGCCTTCCTAGAGAAAACTTCTGGAGCTCCCCTACAGCCTTCCACGGATGGTGAGTGATGGTACCAAGGGTCTTTCAGGTACTGCCTATCTACTCAAAGTCTGCTGAATTTCATAGCGAATCACAAACAAACAGAGAATAATTTTTTCCCTGCGGTTTGAAGGCTCAGAGAAAACTGTTGTAATATTCACTTGGTCAAAACTCTCACTGGCTTCAAAGAAGATGCTGCCCCAGCAAAGCCTCTGGAGCACAACCCGAGGTTGATGAGCAGGGAAAGGGGAGGGACTGGCGAACGTATGAGGAGGAGATAAATATAGGAGACTACTGGCATGCACTTATTGGCTCCGTGTTTTCAAAAAAATAATCTCACTTAAGTACTCGGCGTGTGGTGCCAGCAGGAGAGAGAGCAAGGAGGCATTCGTCAAGTGATGCACCTCGCTGGGTATTTAAGGACATTTGCAGAGAGCTCGGTTCCCCATCTCCCTCCTCCGGCCGTTCACAGCAGAAGGTCTGCGCAGCCCGGCCGGGCCCCTCGCCCCCGGGAGCCGCTCGCTCCCCCAGCATCCACCCTCACCGCCCGGGAGGCAGCGACGTCACCCTTCCCCAGAGCATCAGCCATTATTTACGAGTGCTTTGAATGTGCACGGTACTACTTTATTGTTAATAACCTGGTTATTCTCTGCAGCCACTCGTGTCTGTCAACAGCCTCTGAACCTTCTTGCTCACCTGCAAAGTTATTAGTGATCAGTTTTGCCTGGCTCTGCTAGCAAGGGTTTATGATCTGTGACTGTATTTATATTTAAGCACGGTCCCTATGCTGCCGTTGATTAAAGGAAAGCTACTCATAAATAATTACACACTAAGGGCATTAAAACCGTACAACCCCTCTGAGCAAATACCTGGTTTGTTTGTGCCATTTGCTTTGTCATCTTTTTTTAAGCCTGTTCATCATTTGCTCCCTTTGACGTGCATCAGTTACCGGGGCAACCCGGCCGGCGCGGCGGCGATGCCGCGCGGTGACACCGCCGGTGACACGGCCAGCACCCTGCGCAGCGGTGGCACCACCAGCGCCCCGCGCAGCCGGCCCTCGCGCTGCCGCAGGGTGCAGCATCAGTCGCCGGCACATTTTACCTGCGCTCACATCAAGCGCTGCCCTGCTGCAAGGTCCTGCTTCCCACGGGAGCACCCAGGAACAGGACGCTGGCGGGGACCGCGGGGGGATGGCTGCAGCTCCGGCTAACCCCTGTCTCCCTGCCAGCCCAAAGTTGATATTCTTATTAACGTGAAAACCCAGTCATGTGTAAAATTGTCATTTTGAAACTGTATTAATAATAGGGGGATTTAAAGAAGTGAGTAAAAGGTTCTTGTGACACGGGTGTCTGCAGGGGAGAGGGCTGCAGGAGGGAAATGACATCTTTCGAAGGTAAAATCATTAGAAAATGCACATGCCGCACCAGGAACTTCACTTCCCTGCACCGAAACCTCAAATAAAACCTTAAAAAAAGACCTGAAAATGCACAGAAACAGGCAGGAGTGTCTGAATTTGCATAAATTTGTGGCAAAAGATGTATGCCCACTGCTCGGCGCTCCCAGTCCGGCACGTGGGACGTGGCTGGGCGAAAGCGGCAGCGTTCACCCATCCCACGGCTTTGGTTTGGAGGAACCTGCCCATTCCCTCTCTTCCTCGCAGACCAAGCGTCAGCCTTGGCAGCCGCTCAGATGAGGAAAACCAGCCCATGTATCAATTAAGACTGAAAACCAGGAGGAAACCCAGCGCTAACACCCACATCGGAGGCAGAGGCCGATGAGCTGGAGCTCTCCTCTCCCCCGGAGGCAGCTAGAGGAGGGGGGGGATATTTTATGTTTTGAAGCTTGTTCCCCAGGTTGCACCTCGCGTTGCGGGACCTCGGCACACGTTCCTGTTAACCACCTGAGGCCCACTGACGGTGAGGGATTACAAATGAAAAGCCGCCTAGAGATTTTGTTATTTGGCAAAGCAAGAGTTCAATTAGTAAAATAAGACCCCRCCGCTGACCTCCTTGCCCTAAAACACATTTGCCTACACTGTGAGGGGACAGGTTTTACCCTGCACAGCAAACTCGACCCATCCCACCCATCTCCGCATCTGGCCCACGGCGGTTTTGCAGATGTGCTCGCTCCTTGGACCGAGGGGAGACCCCGAGCCCCAGAAACGCCGACGGGAGAGCAGCACCCAGACACCCTCCATGCACACGGAGCCTTCAGCCCTGGGGGGGAGGGAAATCTTTTTTTCACCGTCATTCATCTTTGAGACACGCTGTCTACATTTATATTCTTAGAGTAAGTGCCCAAGCACTTGATTTTTTTCTTTTTAATTTTTTTTTAACCGCTGGGCACGCAGATGGGCCATGCCGATTTGCATACTGCAGCCAGCGGAGCAGAGGGGCTGGGAATGTCCCTCATCGGCGCGATGACGTGGTTCCTGGAAACCGTAGTGATTTTGAGAGCAGCTCGTGAGGTCACTCACAGATGACGTACCTCGACGGGCAGCAGTTACAGGGCAGAGCTGCGTTTCCCTGCTGCCCCTGTCCTCGCGCATGCTCACGCCACCGTGCTCGGCGACCCCAAGCGATGCACCCCGCAGCACTCAGGAGTTGAAGGAGGATCTGAAAGTTTTCGGTTCAGTGAGGAATTGAAAATCACCTTCACAAGAAACGCTGCCTGCTGGAAACGCGGCTGCTGCTCAGGACCACAGGGCTGCGGTTCCCAGGCTGCTGGTGCTCCCAGAGCTGCACTGGGACCCCATGGGCTCCAGTAGCTGCACTGGTGGGTTGGCCCCAGCCAGCAACTAAGCACCCACCAGCCGCTTGTGCGCTCCCCACCAGTGGGATGGGGGAGAGAAGTGGAAAAGCAAAAGCAAGAAAAACTCATGGGTTGACCTGGGATGGACTTCCTAGCCAAGGCGAGATGCACCTCTCACTCCTGATCTAGAAGACGAATGAAAAAGCAACTCCTGGCCAACACCGACACTAAACCTTCTTGTGCAGCATCTACCAAAAGACAGGTGGGAAATGCCATGGTCTGAGCTACACCTGCACGTGCATTGCATGAGCGACCTTGCAGGGGCTGTTACAAGGCCCTCCGAGTTTACGTCTCTAGGAGGAAAGAAAGAATCCCATCTCCTTATGGACGATTTCTTGGGAGATCTCTCTGAGGCCACAGTCCCCATCAGGTGGCCGCATTTTTCATGAGTGGAGAGGACACCTGAACAGCTCTGGAATGGGATAGGAGACCTGCACAAGCCTCTCTGGGCTGCCCGGGCTGAATGAAGAGCTGAACACCTTTGGGGATGATGACTCCCTTCCCAGGGCCATATGGAAACCAAGCATCAAAGGCACGAAGAAAAGTGGCAACCATCACTGCAGAACCTAAAGCCCAGAAGTAGCACTGACATCATGGACGCAATGGACAGAAGCTTTGGGAAGGAAAGGAAGAAAGATTGAGTCCAAAGCAAATTTGTAATGATGCATTCACCAAGTTACAAGCCAATAAATGTCGATTCAACCCCAGCAACAACCTCAGGGTGTGTGGGGGTGTTCACTGCTGCACACAGTTTGGGTAAGACTTTCTGAACATACTCTGCAGGTAATGCTGGAGGAAAAAATACTCCAGTGGGTAGATGTACTCCCAGCGCAAGCATACACATAAACAAATACCCACAGGAGAGGGAATGGTTGCTTTTCAGGCTCAGGGCTGCATGTGGTTCTCTAGCACCTGGTAATATCTGGTTTTGTCTAATTCCAGATAAAATAAAATAAAACAAAACAAAACAAAGTATCTATTTTACATATTGATCTCTCTCTTCTTGTACGTTATACAGCGCACGTAGTCTTAACATGCTTGCACTGAATGATGAGTCCTGTGGAAAAACGACGCATGTGGAAAAATGGTATATGACCTCTAATTGTGATGCATATACATACAGAAAGCAGAAATAAGAACGTATGAGCCGGCGTTTCCTAACCGTTAACACTATTTGCACCACCCCTCAGCCCACGGCTCTCAGGCAGCGCCTGAGCCCAATGGCATCTGCAGCCACAAGGAACTCAGAGGTTGACCCAAAGGAGGATGCTTGAGGACACGAGTCAAAGCCAAGGACACCGATGGTGACAACGAGCCTCACCAACAGCTGGGCTCACACTGCACAGCATGAAACCAGCCCTGTCCTAGAAAGCACTTTATCTACTGAGAAAGCAAGAAAGACACCTGGGGCGGATGCAGAGGGTGCGGCACAGAGCCCTGCCAGCAAAGGCAGCCACCACGCAACCCACGGGTGCTACGGCGCGGTGCCGGGGCTTGGCCCGGGGCAGAGGAAGCCGTGGGAGGACGTGGCAGGTGTAGTTGTGCCTCTGCAGACGTGGGAAGTGAACCAGGACAGCCCGGAGGCAGCACGCGACCATTCATGGGTACGCTCGGGGATGGCTCCCAAGGCTGAATGAGCTGGCATCGCTGAGGGGGGGTCAATAAATCACTCTTGCAACCTTCCTTCTCCAACRGCTGGAGGCAAAGGGAGTGATGGAAGGAGYGATGCAAGGTCCAACAAATATTGGYGTTGAGCCTATCCCTGTGGTTTTTGAAGCTGCTGAAGTGAGCCCGGGCTGGGGCTGTTGTTTCAGTGTCTCCGTTCCCCAGCACAGGCAAGTGCTCCTGCAGCTTTGGCTGGTAAAGAGACCGGTCTACTGAGGAGCCGTGCGTGGCTCTGCTCCTCCAGGGCCACCGCCGCAGAGCTCACAGGATGGGAAACTCTGGGATGCCTTTTGTAAACAGAGCAGAGGCAGATTTGAATAGGTTTGTAAACTCCTCTCTGACTGTTGGAGTTGCAGCCTTAGAAAATCCTGGGAATTATTGGCTCGTTGCATGATCTTCCTGGAAACTGCACCAGGGAGGACACAGAAGATGGATTTCAATTTAGAAAAACAACGAAGGAAACCTCTGACCCAGCTCCTGAAATGTTTGGGAGCTGACTWTGATTTATTGGCCCCAGCTTATCAAGTCTTGTATACAAGAGTTCGGAGGTTTAACCTAAAAAATCCTTAATATTTCCTGAAGAAAAGAAGCAGAGCTCTGGCCTGTGCATCAAAACCACTTCAGCGGAGGAAGGAAGGAAGCAGTGACCATAATAGCTTTTAGCAGGTACACAAAATGCTGTTGCACCATCACCTCCCTCATCCCAGCAGTTTAACTGGAGGTCCCCCACCTCTCTGGTGACCTGCTGTCAAATTTTCTACAACCACCATGACAGAGGAGAGTTTTAAAGGAGAATGGGATGAAAAAAGCGTTGAAAACTGCGGGTCGGAAGGAGCCTCAGAGGGTGTCCAGACCAACCTCCTCTTCTGAGCAAGGTCAACTTCAAAGTGTTGCCCAGGGTCCTCTTCAGCTGATCTTTGAAAATCCCGCAAAAGGGAGATCCCTCCACCCCTCTGGGCAGCCTGCTCCAGACTTTAACCACGCTCATGGGAATTTCTTTCCCAAATCCAGCCAGAATGCCCCAGCCAATGTGTGACCATCGCCTCTTGCTTTCTCCATGCGCCTCTGGGAAGGCTCTGGCTCTGCTTGCTCCTCGGTCACCCGTTTGGAGACAGATTACAGTTGGATTTCCCTTTTGCTTCCTCTTCTCCAGGCTGCACACAACCAGCTCATACGTCACCCTGACCAGAGGGTTTTGTAGGACATGGACATAAGGAACAGATTCTTCACGGAGAGGTCACCAGAGAGGTAATGGACCTCCATCCTTGGAGGTTTTCAAAGCTTGCCTACATGAAACCAGAACTAACTTGATCTAGTGCCAGCAGCAGTCCTGCTTCAAGTGGAAAGTTGGGCAAAAGACCCCCAGAAGGCCCCGCATCTCTACGATCTATAGGTGTTTACTGAGAAACTAAGAAATCTTGCTTTGCAAGAAATATGCATTGATTTTAATGCATTTTATTATGTAGCATATTCCTATGAATAGCTTAAAATAAAAGGGATCTTGTATACATATTAAAACAAAGAGCAAACAGTTTTTAGATAAGTAATTTAGACAARTAAACATCTCATCATGCCCCAAGTAACTAACTCCAGAAAATATGGCAGAAACAGAACAAAAACAAGAATACGAACACATGGTCTACAACTCTCAATTTTTGTTCTGCGTCCTTGCTGTAGGAGATAAAGCAAGCCAGAGGATGTCAAAYGGCATCCAAGAAAAAGCAGGGGTCTTCATTAGAAAGTGAAATGGCAATGGGTTTTTCATCTGCGTATCATGCACATTCAACGTCTAATTCACATTTACCATGCTTTCCTTTGTCTTTACTTAAGAATGATGAAATGGCTCTTGAGCCCGGCTTCCTCACGTCAAGTATCATGGGGCTCAAGCTGAAGAGCTTTTATAATACTCACTGTAAGTAATTGGAGCTCTTCTCCATGCTGCAGGGGCTTTCTCAGAAACAAAAGCCCCTCTCTTCTCGCCCAGGTGTTCTCCCCATGTCAAGGGCTGGGGGGGCACACCGAACCGAGCCCCCCACAGCTGACGCTGCCCCTGGCTTTCTCTGCAGCCCTCGTCTTGTTCAGCCCCTCAGGCCCTCTATATCCCCACATTTTCAAATAACATTGACACCACCCTGCTCGAGTGGGCAGAGTAACCTCTGCTGATGTTATCATCTCATGTACCGTGACCACAAAATATTATGTAGCAGGGAAGAAAAAAATGCTTTCTGTGTATTTCACCAAAAAACTGTCAAGTAGGAAATCAAGTTATTCTTTCCATGGATGTATAGGTCATCTGTCTAGCCTACATCATCTGTGTTTAAAATTTCATGCATATATACAACCCAAAAGCCACAGTGCCCTTGCATTCCTCTGCTCATTTTGGGGCTGAGCCAACTCAACAAAAAGCATCGAGGAGCCTGAAAACAACGAGCTGGGATGCTCCTTGCGCTGAGGTTAATTTTGTTTAGAAACGTCTTGAAATATTGGGGAAATTTATGAGTCCTGATGAGTGCAAATATTTTACCACACAGAATATGAGGGAGTACTGCAGGCAGGTTGGGCAGACAGCAATCCTCAGCCAACGACCATTCAAACAAACCAACAAACCCAGAAGTTTTTAACGACGAGGAATAAATAACAGAAACATAGCGGATGTTGGACAAGTTGGTTTTGCTGAAAACAGGCCTTGCCAAATAACACTTGATTTCCTTCCTTGAGAAGATTATGAGTTTTATTGACGAGGATAATTACGGAGAAATAATATCCTTCACGAGGCATTTGATTTAGTAATGTGTGACTTTCTGATGAAAAAAGTGAGCAGCAGGCAGCAGCAGCAAAGTGCACTCTGCACAGATTAAGCAAAAGATGACTGCCAAAAAATGCACCACCAAAGGGCACGTCCCATCGAAGGTGGTTTGGGTTTGGTCTTCAGAGCAATGCGTCGCCCAAGTCCTGCCTGACTCTCCTGTAACAGCCACGTGCTGTGCATCTGCTCCTCCATCCTGACCGCTTGCTGGCATCTCTTTCCCCATTTTTTTGCAGTTTTCACACACACTTCGATGTCCTGCCTGTCCCCACCGCTGGAGCAAGAGCGAGCACTTCGTCTGCACGGACATCCCCAACGTGGATGTGGAGCACCTCTTCCATTAGAGTCTATTGTAGAACCAACATGCTGGAAAGCTACAGAAAACTTCGCAACTATTGCCACTGAAGTAACAAAAATAACTCGTGTTTACTGTAATTTCAGGTACTTYTTCTGCAGTCAAGACTTATGGAAGCTGCTGTTTACAAAGGTGAGGTGCAGGGAAAGGACGTTATTTGCTGACACAGAAATAAACAGAATCATAGGAAAACGTAGCTGTAAGAAAACACCCCGTCCACCCCTGTGCACCACAGCTGGATCCATTCTTCATAATCCCCTCCTGACAGATGTTTATCTGACATGCTCTTAAAAACCTCTTTATTCAGGTTTTCCTAAAGTCTAATGAAACTCCTAAATGAAATCTTCAGCAAGCGGAGCCCGTAGCATGGCGCAGCCCCGCGGGGCAAGGACAGCAGCTCTTCCCTCCTCTGCGCAGCGATCTTTTCTGTGTCTGAGCCTTCTAAACCTGCTCTCAGTCCTCCTTCTCCAGGCAAACAACTCTGGCCCCTCAGCCCTGCCGGGTGAGCCAGCGGTTCAGCCAAGACGAGCTTCCTCACCGACCTCCTCGGGACTTGCTGCATCTTTTTGGAGAGCTGGAGCGCAGAGCTGGACCTCCTGTTTCAGGTGGGACCACAGCGAGGGTCGGTGGAGTAGGAGGCTGGTTTGTGGGTCTAGTGAACCCCAAAGTCATCTCTAGTCTTTTTTTTTTAATACCATGAGAGCATTGACTCATGTTTGCTTTGTGATCCACCACRGCCCCAGGTGCTTCTCTGCAGCATGGCTATCCTTCCAGTTGCTTCGTATTTCATATTTGCTTAGCTGATTTTCCCGCATACAYACCGCATACGTTCCTTCGTACATGCTGAAATCCAATTTTTTTTTCCTCCAAATATTCCTGCAATTTTTCAGGATAATTTTGAATTCTTATCCCCTTCTCTAAAGCCCCAGCAATCTCCTCCTGCTTGATGTCAAGAGCAAATCTAAGTCCCTTGCAGGAAGGCTGAATAGTAATTAATTCAGGACAGAAATAATGAACTATAGAGGAATTTCAATTTACACGTCTTTCTATTTTAACAGAAAACCCTTGACAACTGATCTTGGAGAAAACTTTCCCAACCAAATTTATAACTGCTTTGCATGAGGCTCATCTAGCCTACGCTGCTCCAGCCCTACCGGAGGAAAACAGGAGTTTGCTCCGGAGCAGGTCTGCAAAGGAGAACTACACAGGGGATGCTCACTGTTTGCTGCTTTTTCCTAATACACATTTATTTGAATTGCTTTAACCGGTGATAAAAATTGGAATGCTGTTAAGCCGGTTCGGTGTAAGACCGTTTGGTCTTGTCCTTACAGCTTTCGCAGAGGAATCAGGTAGGTGCTAGAAGCACGACGATGCAAGTGCACAACAACTGCTGCAGCTCGCAGGTACCAAATCCTATKTTCCTGGGACACCCCCGGAGCCGCCCTCCCCGCTCCTGCTCCGCAGCCCCTCGTGCAATTGAATACCACGACCGCAGTCACCGGGGCTGTAATTTCCCTGCAAGGTATTTCTCCAGAATTTGGGTCTGTATCGCCATTTGCTGTTTTCCTTTTTACTAGTAATTTAAAAATTATTTATGTTAACCAGAAACAGAGGAGAAAAATCCTTTCAGTGCTGCAAAGGAAACTATTGCTGTTGCTGCCTGAATAATTCCAGCTCGATCGAAGCGTGTGCTAAAAATAATTCAACCCCGTCTCCGCAAATACTCTTTGAGGAAAATATTTAAAACAGAAAATAAGGTCACTAAATCAGACCCCCACCAATCGGTCCTGTTGACCTTATTCTTGTAGGAAAATTGAATTTTACTGTCCTCCATGGCACRTCAGCCAGGGCTATCGGCTCCAACAGGCCTCATGCTGCCTGCCGCCCTTCTCCGAGAACAATCACGTCAAGGAATACATAAAAGGCTTATTAGTCGGGTAGGCTAATAACCTTTCTGAAGCGCTAATAAAATCCCCTGACTAAAACCTAACGCAGGGCTGTCTTCATGGCAACGGAGGGAGAGAGGCGTGATGCCCGCTCCCCCGGACACCCTGGTCCCCCCGGTCCCCCCAGTTCCCCCAGTCTCCCCGGGCCCCCCGGCACRGGGCGGCAGCCGGCTCACAGCCGGCTCACCTGGACAAGGACCCCATCCCGCTGCAGCCTGTTTGAACACATCACGCTCCGGTTTGCAGAGGCACAGGCTGCTCCGAAACACGGCGCGAGAAAAGTGCTCTGCACGGACAGAGTGTGTTGCTGGCACCCCGACATCTGCCTATGTACCTACGCACCTACCTGTATAAAATAAACATATATATTTATGTGGAGAGGGCTCGTGTGGGCGTGTGTGGGGGAATGCATTACAAATATACAAACACCAACCTCTGAACCAAGGCTGCTCTGTTTTGGATCCCCGCTGACGCTGGGCTTTTCGGCGATGCCAACCCAGTGATGCTAACTGTCTAACCCAGCCGTGCAGTGCAGAGGCCAGGCAGAGCCGATGGGATTATTAGGCAGCACATTGCCCATCGCACCGAAAGGTTTGCATTTAATTGTTCAAAATCACATAATTAGATTAGATACACAAAACCACCCAGCAATACTGTGTGGGCCGTGAGACAGGCAATCTGGCAGGGAGGCTGAGCGTGCCGGGGGGGCACGCAGAGGGGAGGAGAGGGGGCCAAGACTGCGCATGGAGCGGCCTTTGTTTTTAAATCACAGTGTTAATTAAAAGCTAGTTTACTTGGGACGAAGCTGGATCTCCCCTCCTGACCGCAGCTCCAGCCCTCGCTGCAGATGAGAGCTGCACACCGGGCTGGGGGCTGCGGACAGGCTGGTGAAACCCCCGCACCGCCCGACTGCTGCATCGCAGAGACCACCGGGCTGCAACACAGCCACGATCGTTAGTGCTAAATTAAAACCGCTTCGCCAGAGTCCCCGCTTCCCGTCCCAAGGACAGGGCCCCGTGGCAATCGGCTCCATCCAGGCAGCGCCCCGGGAGCCGGCAGAGCCTCCAGCGGAGCGAGCAGCTAATCCTGCGGCAGCTGGGCAGGACTCAGCGCATCCTTCTGCCAAACTGGGAGACATCTAGCCTCAGCGTTATTTCCACTGCTGTTCTGGCAACCGTCTTGTATTACTCAGCTCTTTTTACAATTTGCTTTTTCAGCTTTAATTCTAACGCACGGATAACCCATGGCTTCAGGACAGCTATTTTCGCTGTCGCTGCTTTGGGAGGTGAGTATTTTCAAACCATTTACCCATCGAACCTGCTGAACGCGACGGCCGCGCAGGCAGCCCTGCCTCCCCTGCCTCTTCCCCGCACATCAGGCAGGGCGAGTCATGTAGCAGAGCCATGCACACTCCTTGCAGAATTAAACACCGTGTCTTGCAAAGGAGAAGAGCAATGAGGACGATTCTCCCTGGATTATGATAGAGAAAAGGGGGAGAAAGAAGAGAAAGCTCCACTTGACGTTTCCATTGGCCAGATTTCGAAGAATCCATGTTTTCCAGCAGTTACACTGAGCAACCAAATCCTTCTTTTATTGGTACAATAAAGCAGAAGATGGGATCAGTATTGGYGGCTCCTGCCTTTTTCATGGCAGTTACCGTCCTGAGGATGCCCTCCCTACGCTTCGCTATCGTTTGGCTTTTTCTGGAAAGAAGAAAAAAAAAAAAAGCCTTCTGCTGCCCGGCTGCCGAGGAGCCCAGCCGCCGCGCCGAGACCCCCACCGAAACAGGTCTGCTCCGTCCCCAGCGCCACCGAGTGCGAGATAGCTGTTTGAACTCCTCCATTCATGAAACGTTGTTTGTTTTCATTCCTCTCTATCCCCCCAGCTGTGGGATATAGAGCAGGGATCAGGAAACAATAAAATCTTGGTTACCACACAGAATGCCTCCCTTTTCCTAGCTCCTTTCAAAGCCTGACATTTTTGCTTTCATCCGCCATTTCCACAATTATGGGGCATGTGCTGCCTCCCCTTCCAGCGGGGCCTCATGTGGGGATCCCGTAATTGCGCTCAATATGTACCAGATTGCTCCCCTCCCCAGCATCCAGCATCGCCTCCCACCCCGCCGCTCTGCGCTCTCACCGGCAGCCGTTCCCAGGACTCCTGCAGTTTCAATTCCCATCCGATTCCCCGACCGACTTGTATTACAAAGGCTAAAAGCAAGTGTTATCTTTCAAAATTATCCCAGTTTTGTTTTCAGGCTTCTCGCTTGGCACTTTTACCCCTTTAACTCATCGGCATCGCTAACGCGGCTGGAAAGCCTTCCACCGCGCCCCGCGGGGCGAGCAGAGCTGCTCCCGCGCAGGAGGGGTGGAGGAGCCGCCCCAGGCCCCGTCCTGCAGCACCAGCCCTGGGGGTCTGCAGGGGGTCAGAGCAAAGCGTCTTAATTCTGGGAGCATCCGGACCAACCGCCGGAGCCACTGTCTGCGGTGGTGGGTCCGGGATTTCGCTGGTCTGCAGGCGTTACCAGGGGACACGTGAAGTGCCTCGGGTCCAATTTCCCTACCGTTAAAAAAACAGCTAGAAAAGTTCACCCACGCTGAGAAGGCAGATCTGCACTACCAGAAGTACGAAGGCGATCTGTAACTCTCTTTGACTTTCAGCATGATTACATCATGGCAGCAGTGTAATGAGAGCATACCCATCACTGCCGTCCAGACAGGGGAGAGAAGCCATCTYCCCTAGAAAACATCAAAAGCTTGTATTGGGAACTCGTGCTCAACAAAGCAGGTTGTCGAGAGCACACCTCTCGCAGCTCTGGCTCCGCACCGAGCTCTCCACGAACACGTAGCCTGACCAAAGTGTCTCTCGTGATTTGTGGCTACCTACAAGAAAGTGGCCATGGACCAGCCCAACCGCTGCAAGACACTGGGTCACCGCCGAGCAGCAGGAGGGAACAAATCTGGAGGCTACAACACTCAGCGTGTCGTAGCAGAAAACTCATCTCTGACATCTTGCTTCCCAAGATCAAGTTCCTTCTCCCTCCATACAAGCTGAACTGCTCTTAAGGAGAGAAAAGTATTGCTTGTGGTGGTTCTTGGGCAGGATACAGGTACTACGGTGATGGAAGCCACCCAATTAAAGAGCTTACGGGATAAGAACCAGAACTAATGGGTCTCTCAACAGATCCAGCTTTTAAAGTCACTGATTAAATTCTTCCTTGGTAATAAGAGCACGAAGCTAAAAAGACAGTATATAAACAAGTTTGCACATGAGATTCTAAGCAGGCAAGGGCATGTGACTTGCAAGAAAGTTGGACACGAACCATAGCTGTCTAAATGCATGACAGATATTGACAACAAAGAAGTACCTTTGTAATCCTGGATGAGCTGCGTTCCCTTTTCACAGACCAGAAAAAAACCTTCCAAAGCTTGCAGCTTCTGGGGGCCACACTAGACAAAAAGATACACGGCTAGAAGCATAAGCTTAAACACCGCATCCAAAGGATAAAGGCATTTTGGTTAGCCTGATGTGATAACCATTGCCAAAGACACAACAAAGAGAAAGATAAGGGAAACAAGCGTGTGAGAAGCTGAAAAGATGGATTGTCGACTTCTGACCACGAGACAGAAGCGTGAAATCTTCAAGCCAGAGCAGAGAGTTGTTAGATGATGCTCAGAAAATGAACTACCAGGGAATCTGCCCCCGGCACCGTGCAGTAACAGGCTGCAGGAGGTAAACCTGGTATTTGGGTTTGTTCTCTGAAACAGTTGTCAACACAGGTCAACTAGCAAGGCAGGGTTGTGATTTGTGGCTCTGTATCGCCGTGAAAGTGAGAAGAAAATGGGCTCTGCTGAAAGACAACCTGCAGGCTGGAGGAATTCCTCAGGGATTCATCTATTTAATATTCTAATTACGTGCACAAAAATAACCGCRCTCTAATGAAACTTCCTGATGACATAAAGGTTAGGATGAATCATTAATACAGAGGCAGAGCAGAATATTACACATGAACCGGAGGCTCAGAAGAATAGAAATGGCGTGGGGTACACTCACACACAACAGAGCAAGGATTTCTGACGCCTGGGCATACGGATGCCCACAGGATGGCAACCAGCGACTGGTTACCAGGCAAGTACGAGTTACTAGTTACTAATTCCAGATAAGTACTAATTACCAGGACGGTGTAGACACGTAAGTAGCCCCAGGGCACACTCTGAAGGTATTACCATTAATGCGTCCTCACCTCTATTCTAACATCCACAATACCGACCAGACTCCCTGCAGAGCAACGCGTCCGATCCGGTTAGTCCTGTTCCAGAAAGAGGAATTTGAAATGGAAAAGGAGAAAAGGAGGGGACACACAAACTCTGTTTTCCATCTTAGCAAAAGTAAAAATATTATTGCTACCTAAGGACAAGTGTTGTGGAAACTCGGATATAAAAGTATAAATAGATCTTCGGGTATCCAAAAGTCCAAAGAAGCAGCAAAAAACCCCAGAAATCGTGGTTAACAAGACGGTAGAAACCGATGGTGCCGACACTGTGATGACAGAGCGTTCGCGTGTTTGGCATCTTAAAATCCAACTTTTTCCCATTTAGGAAAGGTGAAGAATGTAAAGAGAAAAAGATGGGTGTGGGTGGTAGCACATCTTCTTAAATATTTTTCCTTTAGATACATTGTTAACCCAGAACTCCAGGATCTCGAATGCAATGGATCCCTGAGAGAACTGATACGGATGAAGAGCGCTAATGGAATTAAGTATCACGGCAAACGAGGGAGCAGGATGAGCTCTTCTTTAAGCACCTATGCGCAAAGCGCAGAAGTGAAGTTGCGTGGTTTTGGAGGACTTAAATTTGAGATGGGTCTGCAAGAGTTCCCCTAGGAACCCTGCTAGTGTTTAGAAAGGTTAGAAATCACAGTTTTCTTCTACAAAGTGTACCATACCCAACAGAAGATTACCTGGACTTCAGGATGGTGAACAAAGATGAAATAACTGATGCTGGGGAAACTCGTCATTGTTCTGGGACCAGATTTTATGACTTGATTACAGCACAGTATTTCAGTATTCAGCACACTGTTCTCCGAAGATACTTATTTTTAAAGGCAGCAGGATGGACAGCTTGAACCTACGAGTCCCTGAAGAGTTGTTTGAAGAGTTTTTTGGCCTACTGATATCCATTTTTAATAAATCTTCAAGTAACAGGGAAATTCCAGATGTTATATTAGCATTTTCCTGGATAATATTAAAAAGGAAAAGTAGAATGATTGGGTAGCTAAGACCAGTTAGCCTAATGTTAAAAACAGGCAAAATAATAGAAAAAGCTGATAGGAGATTATAATAAGAAAAAATTGAAGGATTCTAACTGACGATCACTAACAGGACCTTTCAGTTGGCTGCTGCAGCAAAAGAGAAGTGGAGCCAGTAAGTGCTGAGGGTGCTAATGGTGATGATACTGGAACACCTGAGCAAAATACTTTTAAAGACCACATTGTGAAACAGGGAGTGAGGAGGAGAAGGTGCTCACAAGAAAAAAAAGGCAAACAGAGGCATTAGTTAAAGATTTGAAAAGACTAGGAGACATCTACCTTCTTAAGTTATCCAGAAGATAATTAAGAGCTGACTTTATCTAAGTAGGTAGGTATATTCACAGGATGAAAATACAGAATACCAGAGATGCTTAGTCTAGCAAGGAAGGGTAAAATCAAAACCAGCTCAAGCCAGATACATACATCCCGGGATGGAGACAACATGTTTTTCAACAACGTGTGATGCAGCAGTGGGATAACTTGCAATGCAAACCAACGGATCCTTTGTATCGTCATGTTTTCACAATAACATTAGAGATATTTCTGGCTCAACAATTCAATACAGAATGGAATTTTACTGGATTCAAAACCTGAATTAACCACATGAAATGTCCTGTGATAAAAAGGACGTCAGCTGGTCAAATGGTCACTCGCCTTCAGGAGTCCGTGGCCTGCTCAGACTAGTTTCCAAGATGGACATCTGGACTTTTGGGCAAGAAACTCAAGTGACATGAGGGAGCCTGTAAGGGTCCATGCAGTCTGAGAAGAAAGCCAAGAGATAACACCACCAACCCTTCCCTAAGGAGCACTGTTACACAGTATAGCCAGAGAGCCAAGGGTCTTCTGGATGGGGATGCCAGGGACCCCAGTGCACCAAAAAGCTGTGCCCGCCCTCCGCCCCCCTGGGGGTCTGCACAGCTCAGGGCCAGCTCTGGTGCGGTGCGGCCGTGCAGGCGGTCACCCATCTTGGTGAGCACGGGCTTGGGAAGGGGACAGCTCAACATGCAAGCAAACGCCACTCTCATGCATTTTCTATGTCACGTATTGCCTATCGTCTGATCCTTAGGAACAGCTGTAGTGCATTAACCTAAGAGCACCATGAAATCTGTACGTGCAACATAATTTTGACATTTCTGAGTATTTGAGAACCTTTGCTATGCAAATGTAAATGTCTTCTGAACATAAACGTATTCACTGAAAAGTGAAGTTCCTAGCCTTGGGGACTTTTTTAAACAAAAAAAACCTGTTTTCTACATTTAGACAGCACAAACTTGGAGGAGTGCATAAAAAACAGTAGTAGGGGAACAGTAGTCTTCCCATGGAATTGAAATATTTCAGTCACTTAAAAAAGGCTGCTTTGGGGAAAAACACCCGCTTCCTGGAAAAGATAAACGACAAAAGTGCATTAACAGAATATTGTTACTTTCAAAAGAGAAAACAGTTTCTTACAGTTACATGCAATTACTGAAAAACATGATTTCTCTGAACTTGCAACTCTTGTGTTATCCAAACAAGTTTGAAGGAAGCCATCCAGAAAGGAGACTTCCCAAGTCAAAAAATCTTTTTAGACCCAATAAACACCTGCATTTGCTTCATGGTTTGGATCAGACTTTATCTGACCAGTCCTGACAACAGCATGAGATGCTCCATATTTAAGAGCAATACATCTCTCCGGGAAGGCACGTTCCTCTTGATGCATGCAAGGTGCCCAACCATGAGAACGCTGTTCCTCCTGGCCTATTTGTTATACTGCACTTATTTCATACTTTACTCACTACAGAGTAACGCTATGTTGAGTCAATGAATGTATTTGCCGTAGGGGAAGAAGTCCAAAGCTGGGCTCCCAGCCTCCCTGACATATTGCTCCTGCCCATCCTCGCTGCAGAAGGTGCAAGCCAAGCCCCACGGAAGAGGAGCCAGCAGCAAAGGCCAACCACCTCCTGGGGTGTGCTAGCAGTCAGCAGTGCCAGGGAAGGGAGCCGTCCTGCCTGCTCAGCACGCGTGGTTGGAGCAACCTGCTCCAGCTGGACCTGCTCCGGGCAGGAGGTTGGACTGGGGACCTCCAGAGATCCCTCCCAACTACAGGAGAATCATCCAGAGGAGATCTTCAGAGCCAGCTCATGAGTGAGGAGGAAGGACCATTAGCAATTTGCAACAGGGATCGCCACTTGCCAGGAGGACGATGTAACTGCTACAAGTCATGGCGTGTGCACGCTCGTAAAGGGACCCAGAGTGGCAAGCGGGTGAAGGAGGAGAACAGTAATTCTGCTTCCAAATTGAGCCCTTGAGACTTTACTGACGTATGCAGAGGAAAAAAGGTATAGAGTCATCCCAGGGGGAGACTGATGTGGGGTGGTGATGGAAACAATTACTAACTGCGTCTGAGAATTAATCATTAATTAATGATACGGCTTCAGATGCTGAAAGGGGAGAAAACACTGGACAGATTTACAAGGTCGTTCATCTGTTGTTTAAATCCATGGCTGTCATGTCAGAGAGGAAGTGTAAAAGCAACAGAGCACTCAAGGTTTTTGCAGGACCTTAAAAAACGTGGCTCAAGGTTTGAGTTTGTTGGAAAAAAGGAGAGGAAGCCAATGAAGACAGAATGTGGGCGAGGACAGAAAACTCCGGGAAAATATTTAAATTCTTCGTGGCTTCCATCATTTCCTGGAACACTCTCCCAATATTTTATGCAGTCCTCAAGGACACTGGAGACTGTGCTTGGGAAGTTCTGCGTTGGTGACGAACACTGCCAAGGCAGGTGTTGCTGTAGCCTAACCTGCTGCCAAAGCAGCACAGTCCTGTGTTGTGCCATGGAAATGGCTGAAACAGGCATGATTAATTTAGAAATACAGGCTGTAGCCACACATACATGTTCCAGTGTTGGCCCTGAAACAGAGGCACTCGGGCCAGCACGAGCATGGAGCGCATGAAGGCTATGCAATATGCTGCTTGCAGGGCAGGGACTAGGAGCTGCCTGGAATGTGAAAAAATAATGCATTATTCACGAGAGAGATGAACACTCCGTCTGCAACCAACAGCGTTGACAAATTGCAGAGACTCTCCAGGAGCTGAGTTGGGAAGGTTACTATGCCTACCTGGGCTCAAACAGTCAAGACATGAAATAATGAAATGTGACCCCCCTTTGGCTGGCTGTCCCTAGCTGAATCTGTGAACAGTCCTCACATCTTACCTTTTGGGGCTTTACGTGAGACTTTATGCAATGAAAACTGCAAGAAGTTAACACTGGTGGAGTAGCCACAGAGTCTCCATGCTGCTTCCCGTAACAGAAGCAGTCATCAATATCAGGGTCTGGAGATGACTTCTACGGAGTCCACGAATAGCGACTAAGAAAAACCACGTGCTCCTTTGGTGTTCCCAWGAACTGCGCACAAAGCTTTTGCTTTTTCATCCACTCTTCCTTTGAAAAACTTCTATGTGCTGAAAATCAAGAAAGAGATGAAAACTACTTGTCAATGGACTAAGAATAGAAATTATGCTGAGTGCTGGGAGAGGCAGGGCTTTTCGTGAAGCCTAGTGGGGCCGACCTCCCGAGGTCACGCTGAAGTCAACGGTGGGAGAGACAGCATCCTCCGGAAAGTGATTCAGAGCAGGAGGCTGGTTCAGCCTCTCTGACTTGCTCTTCGGAGGACCACTGACTGCAGGGAGTCATGAACACCAGCTTCATCAGCTACACTTAGCAGCTGGGAATACAGCTCGTGTTCTTCGAGAAGCACTGGCACGATGCTGCGAGAAACGTGGAAATTCCTAACTTCCCTGGTCTCTGGTGGTTTCAGTGTTTGTGCTGAGCTGTGTCTGAAGTCGGATGCTAAACTTCCTCTGCACCTCCTCACCCTGAGCTTCTCCCAGTCTGAAGAGCTAAATCCTCAGAGAGTCATGCTCCGGGTGGTTTTCAGTTGTGAAAACAGGTATAGATGGCAAAATATAGATGGCAAATTCCCCTCTTCCAGTTAAAATGAATTAGACATGCTCACAGTGCTCTTATCCCTGGGTAATGAGAATACAGTGAGGACCAACCTGCGTTTCTCCAAGACGCGGACATGGAATGGGCTGCACTGAGACCAAACTACAAATATTACATGAAAGGATAAAGGGCCTAGAAATTGCCAGATGCTGCACATCAGTCCTAAGCTCCTTCTCCTGCAATGGCTCAGGTGGTTCAACCACCCGGGAACATCCCGCAGATACTACGGGTGATGCTCCTGTGGTCCACCACAAGGACTTGCTCTGAAGGCATGTGAGCAGGACCATGAATTGCTCCATGCCAAGGAGCTCAGCAGGGAGAGGATCCTACAGCGTCCAGACACTGCCGCTGCGATGGCCGAGGGCATTGAGCTCTCTTCCAGGCTCTTTTTATTCTGTCTTGTTCCTAGAGACAGATTTGTCCCTTTCCTCTCTACTGTCCATTTCCTAACACTCCTCCTGAAAGACAAGTGTCAAACRTGGAGCTTACGAGTCACAAAAACATAAGGAAACCTCCCTGGCCCCGAACTCTCTCAGAAAACATTACTTTTATGAAGACGGCGACCATGACAAGAAATGAACTAGCCTCAGACCCCACGCGTTCGGTTCCTGCGCAGTGCCACTGAACCAATACCATCGGTTTCACCCTTCAAGTGAGACACTGCTCGAGCCTCTGCCTTCTCCTTCAAAATGAGGTAAGTTTGCTAAATGGTGGTGATGTATATATAGAGCTGATATACACAGCCAAAGCACTAAAAAGAAGGATTATTAGGAAGATGTGTCTTTCACTGACCACAGACTAGCATAATAAATATAACCTTAACAAGGATACAGCAATGCAGATTTTACTCTCAATAAACTTAAATCTAACCACTGAATAATAAAAAAACGCACACAGTTTGATTTCTGTATCTAAACATTTTCTCTGAATAACTGTAAAGCGGTTAAAATAGATTAAAAGATAATGGAAGTGTTTGATGAGAAGGATACAATACAATGAGGAACACAGTTTAAGGAAAGCGTATCTCATTGCTAATGTAACATTATGAATTTCTGTAGAAACTGATCAAAGTACACTTTTTAAACCCATTTCAGGAAGACTGTGATTACGAATAAATATTTATTTTGGGACTGAGAAGAACTGCTGTGCTATGATGAACTTTGTAGTTCTTTGGATAAAGATATCTATGCTTTATGCAGAAAATGGAAGGCTTACAGTGCCCTTAACTAGTCATTTCCACACTCTTTGAAGCCACGGTCTTATAAATTTTCATAGGTAAGTAGCAGCTGGTTACTTAGCAACTTTCACTACTTTTCTGAAGTGTGCTACCTATAAAATTCTCAAGATTTGTCATCCTTTTTTAACATACTTGGCTCTTAAAAGAAGCAATAACAAATGCAGATTAGTTGTCTGTAAGGCTTGTCGCGCAAGGATGCTGCAAATACTTTACAAATGAATAACCTCATCCATTTGAGTAATCAAATGATCTGCGTGTGAAGTTACTCCTCGGTGAATGCCTCCACAGGCAATGGCCTACACAAAGACCAGAAAAGCGTAAGGAGATGACACGGGAAAGAGCCAGTGAAGCTGCTTAGTCACTGAGCCTGCAGTACGAACCTCATTTCTCCTCCTCCTCCCCCCTGCCCAGCAATACCAGTGATGCTCAGAGGCTTGGTAAGTGCAGGCAGCATCCCCAAACGAAGAAGAGAGGATGGTTACTTACCTACCGAAAGTGCCACTTTGGGAGGCTGGCTCTCGGGCTGGGTGTTTAGGCACCTCTCGTGCACGAGGCGGGAGGAATCTTCTCCTGGCACGGGGCAGATGCCCATGTTAGCTGTGGGCTTAGGAAATGAGCAGTGGGAAGGATGCTCATGGGATTCACGCTGGTTCAACAGCCCCTGTGATGGCAGGACAAGCACTGGCTCCTTTCTTCTGAGCGCGTGGCAGCGTGAATCCCATGAACGTGCTTTCCTGGACCGACAAAAAGTAAACTGGACTTACACCTTTAGTAAAAGGTGAAAGATTTACTACATCTAAGAGAAATCTGAGGAAGCAGAATCCACTCTAGATGGACAGGAGAAGCATCAGCTGCTACGTGAATTGGAGATTGAAGAACTGCTCTCCCCAAGTTTGCTGAGACCCAAACCAAGGATCGCACGTTTAGCAAAAGGCAGTAGGTTGCTCCATTGCCTTACAGCTGCTGGAGGCATGTTTTTAAAAGCAAGCTCCTCGTGTCCTGGCGAAGCGCCTTTGATCTTTGGAAGGAGTGGCTCACGAGCTAATTAATAACACACAGACACGGAGTATGACGCATCGCGACAGCCTCTGATGTGATGGCTGTGGTCTTTCAGTGAGCTGCAAATAGCCACAAAAGGAAGGGAGATAATCTGAAAGGCTTAGTCCTGTCACTGTAAGAGAGCGAGGCCCAAGGAACAGCCCATACAGCTTCTCTCCTCCCTCTCCGGACTGTGTTTTCTGATGGAAAACTCCCAGGCTGATCACTTAGCTGATCATACGAAGCACGATGTGCATGCTGACGTATCACCCTGTGATGTTCCCGTGCATGGAACATATACTGATGGCTGGGGCCAAATTTAAGAGTTGTGCTTCTGATAGGAAATTTCCTCCTGATTGTGAGCAGACAAGCCCCTGTAGATTTTGTTCCCTATGATGATAATATGATCTGTTCCTCACATTTTCCAGGAGCTTACGTAGGAAAGTGAGACTAGCGCATGCTCTGGCCGTATCACTTCCGAGCTGGAGGACAGTCAGAAACAAAGCAAGCGTTACCATCCCGAACCTGAGACAGAGGCACCTTTTTTTGTGTCTTCTTGGGTCAAGCATCAGAAAAAAAGCTCTCTTTCTTCTTTGAAAGAAAAAAACACTGGGAATAAAAACTGTCGTTAGCTCCTATCTACAGCAACAAGCATACGCTGTTTTGTAACAAGTTCATGGAAGAAGTATCTCTTGAGAGAAGAGAATCACGAGAAGCACAGACTGGCACACAAATGGATACCGGCGGCACAGGCAATGGCTTCTGCCCCTTCGTGTCTGATGCCATGGGCAGAGCAGTGAAGTTCCTTAAATTTCATGCTCCCTCATTCTCAGATGGTTCACAAAAACAGCATCAAATTCACAGAGCTGTCAGCTGAGCAGCATGCACCGTTGCGGATGACACAGACTGATGATCTCTGCTGTATTTTGGGTTTTTCCCTGTGGGTAGAGCAGCAGTTGCCTACGATGCTGCGAGAGTGACGGCTGCCTTGGCTGAGCTGATGGCCCGCAGGGTTTGCAGCAGGGAGCGGAGATGTCAGGCAGGCAAGGCACAGCGCGTGGCAGCACACACCGTCCACCCGATAAACACCAACTCCTTACAGATCTCGACTTTTTCCCTTATTCCCTTTTCTAGGGAAACCCAACGCTTGCAGCCTCGACGTTCTACATCATCATTCCATGCTGCTCTTGGTTTCAGAAATGTCTCCTGCTGTCTGAGCCAGCTGCCTTGACAGCTCCCCTGCATCCCTCAGATGTTTTTTTTAATCTCATTACCACCTCAGAGTTTTAAGAGGAAGAGAATCACCCTGCTCCGGTTTAAATAAAAGCTGGGCTTGGCTATTGTGGTCTGGCAGCTTGCAGACGGGGACCCAGAAGAACTTGGGCCTTTGTAGTCACCAGCCGTTAAAGGTGCCCTTCAGCAAATGGGTTTCCCTGCGGTACTGACACATCCAGGGAGCGAGAATGGGGATGGGGTGAGATACACAAATCCTGGCAGACAGGCTTAGCTCCGATCTCCAACCATTTGAACGTGGGTGGCTTGAAGGCCAGTACAGCAGCGTGGCTGAACATCATCCACATTATCAAATCTCTTAAGAGGTTTCACTGATGATGACCAGGCCCACTATCAATAGAGTCTCTCAAACTCATGAATTCTTCTAATAATCTTCAGTCACCTGCTGTTTTTTAGGGTAGTACAGAGCTGGGAAAGTCTTTCTAGACATCAAGCCTGATCTCCTCTTATCACGTATAACCACATCAAGTAATTGTGCTATAAACCTATCAAGAGCTTTGGCAATGGCTTCCCTGGTAGGGAGGCTGGACATGACGGAGCTCAGAGCTCCTGCCTGTTTCCTCCTGATGGCCTTTGCCAAAGGCTACTCCTGCAGTCAAAGGAGATGATGATCCCACGAGGCATCTCCTAATGTCACAGGTGACGCATTGTCTGCGACCATTCTTGACAATGAAAGTAAGACTTTGGATCTGAAACCGATGGTGAAGATTCTTGATATCCTTGCTATCAAGATGATGAAGTTCTTGATATTGGCCAGTATCAGCAGTGGGAGATTCGGGGACCAGAGGTTTCCCGTCTCCTACACTGAGGAAGAGGGATGTATCTGAAGATACACGCTGGGCTGGAGTGAACCTGACTGTCAGCATCCAGCTCAAACAGGTCAAAGCCAACTACTGAGGCTGTACATCAATGGGTGAGAGACTGCAAAATCTTTGAGAGAAATAATTGGAGCTAAGAATTTGACAATTCAATCTCGCCAAGAGGGCAGTACTGACTGAGGCTGCCATGACCGCTCCGACCATGCGGCGACGGGGCGTACCTAACATCTGGATGCACAGCAATGTTCAGCAGAGCCCGACCTCGACACGCATGCGTGCCAAGAGCATTCATAATGGYGTAACCCAACTTGCGAGATGTAGATCTCCTGGAATTCTGTATTTTATTTAGTCTGATGAACTCACTAATGTTGTCAGAAACACAGGATTAAACTGCCAATGATCTGGAGAACTGAGTCTGCTAGAAGCAAACATGTAACGTTTTCCAATGAGTACGGACGATGGGGTTTGACTGTACCACGGGTGCACTGCTGCTCTTATTTTTTTCAGTCCCAGGAGGCTACTGGAATTCAGATCTTTCTTAAAGCAAATACCCCCTCACCTCCACTTGGTGAATTTATTTCAACAGAGAAAGGTTCAGAGAAAAGRAAATTAATATTCACGTGAGTGGGGTTTTTTCCTAAACTACATCAGTTAAAATAGCGAGATTTTCTATTTCTCTGCTGTTTTAATTCTTTGTGGATTTAAGCACATCTGGTTTAGGCTTGCAAAATTGTAGGGATATTTACAGTAGTCAGACTAAGTCACAAATACAATACAAGCATTTCTCTCTAAACCCAATTTGGATTACATGATGATTTTAGTAGTTAGAACAACTTTCATTTCACTTTGATAAATAAAACCCCCAAGAGGTTTCAGTCTGAAAGCATCATGAAAGGCCAAATCTACAGCTGGAACAGATATTTCATACACTCAGGCTCTTAGGTAAGACTATTTTGATCTAGCACTATGGATAAATTGATTCCAGGTATGGTTTTTTTTCATTTCTGTAGTACAGTGTAATATTTACACCAATGTTTGACTATGTGAAGTATTTTGACTTTTTTGATAGCTAGGTTGTAAATACGTGTTGTCGCAGTGCAGTAGCCATCACTGTACAAGAGGAAGCTATCACTATAATGGCTAACATAACATCTGAGTAAGTAAATATTGAACCTCATCATTTCCAAGGTCTTGAATTTACAATATTTCTTTAATACTAACCAGCACTGCATCTGTATTTTCTAGGTTTCTTTATCTTACTTCTAGCATGCTTCAAATCAGCTATAACTACAAAAAAAAAAAAAAAAAAAAAAAAAAAAAAAAAAAAAAAGCAGGAAAACCCTGTTAATAAGCTGCAGAAAAGCAGAAAGACATCACTAACAACTCAAAAACATTTAGCAAAAGAGATGTTGATGACTGTTTTCCTTGAAACTGACTGTCCCCTAATCAGAACACGTTAGTCTACATTTTTTTAAAATACAAAAAAAAAAAAAAAAAAAAAAAAAAGTAAAGCAAAACACACAGCTCAAAGGTTTTACCCTTTCAGGAGCACCACAAACGGTCCCACCTGGCAACTAGCTCCATGGCCAGCAGGGAGGACGCCCAGCCACCTTCCAGCCAAACTACGAACAAGCTAGAGCAAGCTGCGCAAAGATCTCCTCTCGGCTGCTCGACCTGGGATGCTTTTTAAGGACAACTGAATCAACACCAATGTGACAACAGTGAGGTAGACGCCAAAATGCAAATCCTTTCTATAGGTGTTATGCGCTCTTCAAAACCAGGCTCGCTGGCCTGCAGCTCACTGGGGTCCATTATTAAGTTAGACTTCAGTGACACAAACACTGGTTTGAGATAGCGCATTGTGTCGACAATTATGGGGTTGTGTCTTCTCATAGCTCTTTCATTTGCTCAAAGTCGGAGTGCAAAAGTGTATTTGTGGGCTGGGGAAATAAAGAACAAATTGGAGAGAGGCCAATAACCCAGAAGAAACTACCAACTTCAAAAAGATAAAAGTTTACAACACAGTTAGTAAAAGAGTGATTTATGCTCAAAGGGATCATTTTGTTGTATCAGACCATACCTAAACCCTTGTGCTGCATATAACATGCTTTAACAAGATGTTTCAGGACTCCCTTTGAAAAAAGACAACTCTTATAAAGAGACGAGGTGGAAAAAGGGATAGCTCCTTACAAAGGAAAGGGCCAAAATGGAGCAATAAAGTCTGTGTAACAGATGATGAAATGAGCCCCAAATTGCTGCCATCTGTTAGCAACCTTTGCCCAGTGAAATGAATTTCATGTGAGGTCAAGAAATCCCAAACTGCCATTTCCTCATTACTATTAATAAGGGCCAGGTGCCATATAAACCAACACTGGATCCAGATGTCCTTCATGTGGCTTTGATTACCCTTCTAGGCTTGGATAATGATAGGAGGGAAAGTATTACAGATGCACACACAGAAACACGTTTAATATTAATTTCTCTGCAATTGAATTACTGGGCATTAACAGCATTATACACCTTCCACCCTACTGAATGTCTGGAGGTCAGCTATGTGGATGGCACTCCTGCAAGGCGTAGAGCAGGCAGTCCTTCAGGATGAAGTTACAGCATCTGCAGTTGCAACGTGGGCTTCTGCCATATTTTCCATGGTTGTGTACGAGAAGCAGTCCTTCCTACAAGTGACAGCCAAGATACAGGCAACAGCTCTCATTTGAATTTCATCAACATCTTGTTGGATAGACTTGAATGTCTAAAAAAGTATTGGTTTTCCCTGTCTCTGAAATGGACACACTCAATTGAGTACAGAAAGATGTGAAAATGTATGGTTATGTAGTTTGGTTAAGATTAAAATGCTGTGGAAAAGCTAAGCATATCCACTGTTTATGGCATCAATCAGTCGTATTTGGGTGCCAACCCAGCGCGACAGCACAGTAGAAGGAATCAGTGATTGCAGAGAATTAAGCATTGCGCTGGATCGTACCCTGAAGGAGGAGTGTGCATGCACTGTCTGCACTTATGTGAGCTTATTTACATACAGGTATGTAAAGCAGGTCCTTGACTACAAAGTGAAGAAAAAATTGTTTTAGAAGAATCAGCATGGCTATGAAATGCAGCAGGGAAGCAATAAATATTTCACATCCTGGACTCTATAGGATAATCATTTAACCAGTTACAATCCATGCTCAAAGAAAATACGGTAAAATAAATTGTTCCAGAATTCTGTCTTCTAGCTTTCAGTCTTGCCAAACTCATCATCAGCATCACATTTCTTAGGGACTAAACAAACATCAAGTGAAATTATATCTTGCCAAAACAAATGCAAATCTTTGTCATACATCTCTCCAGTCATCTTAATGATATCTCCACAACGGAAACACAACATCTATAGGCTCATGAATATCTATCCCAAAATGTGGCAACAAATGCTTTGGTGGAAACATCTATATGAAATGAAAAATACCACCAAGACACCACAGTGAATTCTCATGAACAAGTGAGAAAGGACAGAAACACCCATGTAGTGGGAGAATATCTTCAACAAATCCCCCCCGCCCCCCGACCTTGCATATGAGATCTCTAATGGTGGCCGATGAAATATTCCTACAGGATAAGCCTAAGCACTGAATTCATGGTTCTAAGTAACCACCGACTCTGGAGAGACATTGCTTGTCACACTTTATAACCACTTTTCTGACCTGCCGTTACACAAACTGTCCTCTTCTCTTACTGCTCCAAAGGGGCACGTACCTTGCCCTGTCCCTGCTGCTACGCCTTCCCTCATCCACAGGTGCTCACTACCTATTTTCTGCCACGGAGTTTAAGTGATTGCCACAAAAAGCTCAGTCCCAGGAACGGCATCCAGCCTCTTCCAGTTTGGATTGGTGTTTCTCGAAGGTCAATGAAGGTGTAGTTACAAGAGCTTCTGGCTTCATCTTTTTCCTAGGAATGCTGTTTTTAAGTAGGACAATTTCTGCTCTGATTTGTACCATGGCCCCTCAAAAACTGCATGAACATAATTGCTGGAGCAGTGAATACTGGCACAGGAAAAGGAATGTTTCAAGCTGGCTTTGCCGTCAAAGACAGCTTATTGTAAAGCTGAACTCTGGGCATTTGACAAATATATCTGGGTATTTGAAACATATTACTGAACTGCCAAGAAGCAAAATTTCTCATATAAGTGACTTGTAGAATAAAGCCGTTGTCAGTACACCCCAAACCGACAGCCCATGCTCGGACACCTCTCAGAGACTGTTCTTACTCTGCGGTCTCTGGGGCATCATCTGGACTACAGCTTGTTCATGTCAAAGACGCAGAGACAGCTCRGATCTGGTGGTGGTTATTAGCTCGAGCACCGTTCCCATGCACCTCTACATCCAAGGTAAGTTTAGGCTTGAAGACATGATGCTCTTACGTGCTGACTACTGCTTTGGCATGACACGGTGACCCCTTAATGGGTGCTGTTGGATTCACTCTGGTTGAGTCCAGCCTGGGCGCCCCGGTGCTGAGCTCCCAGAATTGGGTGCTGTGCCATGGCGCTTGCCGTTCTGCAGCGAGCAGCTGAGGTCTAATGGAATTATTAGTCCCAGCAGGTCAGACCCAAGCTAAGTCTGAGCAAAGCCATAGTTTCTGCAGCAGTTCCCCCGATCTCCACATTTATTTGCCGGGGCACATCGTGACGCCTGAGCTGGCGCTGTGCTCCTGTGCTACGCGGGTGCTAAAGGACCCCAGAGACCCTGGGCTTCCTGGGGAGTGCAGGAGCACCCCACCAGACCTGCTGGAGCTACCCTGGAGCCGGCAGGACGGGCGCCGGACCTGCGCTAGGGAGGTTGGCACAGTGCTAGGACATGAGGCTGCCTCCGTACCACCTCCCCGTTGCAAGACCTGGGTTCTTCTGGGGCACCTCGGGGTCTGCTGCAGAAATAAGGGAGAACTGGCTGTATTTACCTGTCCTGAAGAAACCTACAAACCAGGCGCTACATTATGTATTATACACAGCTTTCACACTTTCCTACATACAACCTCCCTCCAAAGCTGTGCCCCTTGCCCCCATTCCCCAGGGCAGAGCGTCTCTTGGGATGGGATGGCCCTACCATTTCTGAAACGACCCAGGTGCCTGCAGGTAGGAACTGCAACCAAAGCGGCGTGTGAACCAGCCATTCCACCGAGTGAAACGCATCGCAACACCTTCCCTTCCACTACACAGCCAGCGGCACGGCCAGCGAGCAGCTGAGCTGCCACGTCCGGGGTGCACAATGTGCTTTCTCAAAGCAAGGACGCTCCTCTCCTGCAGCCGCCGTGTTTCAAATTCATTAACATCAAAATGGGACATCAGAAGGAGGGGGGGAATATGCTGAATACAGAAATAAGCTCTCGGGGCTCTTGGAGCCCCTCTGAGCACACGTGGCACACGACCAAGCCTTGACTTTCCTTATAACCACCCACGATAAATCTATAGGAATTGCTGCGTGCGAGTACTGCCTGTCCTGGTGTAAACGCTCTAACAGCGTTCCATTTCTAATCCTCTTTTCACAAATAACGTGCATTAAAACAAACAAGTATGCAAATAAACAGAAACCTCCAGAAGATAAAAATTGAAAAATTTTCACGCTGGGCAGCCTCTTGACAGAGGATCTGTTTAGAAAATAAACCCAACCCCTTCAGCTGGGTTTGCAGTGCATTAGAAGGAATAAGCATATTTCTCCCCCAAGTCAAAAGCAAGCGTAGCCGCAATGCTTTTGCACAGCGCTTTGTTAAAAATGGTAGCGGCTTAAAAGTTGGAACTTGGCACATGCGTCTTTCTCAGCGAAGGCAAGACTTGGAAGACAAGAAACCGAACAAACTCCTGCCTGTTTCTAGCTGTGCAATCCAAAACGTGATTAAGTAGAGAGGAATGCGATTCAGGGAAGGCATGAATGGAGCGGGACTCTGCAGAAACGGTTCTGCCTCATGGCTGTTACCTCTTCAGGGGACAGCGGGAGCACAGGAAAAACCACACTTCTCCCTGACAACTTTCCCAACTGCTATTTTGGAAAATATCTCTGGTTACTACAATTCAGGATTAAAAACATCTAAGTGCTCTCTACTGTTCTAGTTTGTGTTTGACAGCACTTACTCCCTTGTGCTGTTTGCGTGCCCTCCCAAACGGGACAGAATGACTAGATCCCCTCTGGACTGACAGCAAGAGGCCATCAAGTCCCCGGTCGAGCGTCAGGAGAGGCTCTTGCACCTCTTCACTCTCCCCTCCAGCAGCAGCTTTATGCAAAGCCACTGACCCAACCACTGCAGGTCTGCGCTTATTCAGGAAGGCTCTGGCAGACTCCTGCAGCGTCTGCCCTCCACCATCCACTGGACACAGCATTAGAAAGACAAGCGGCAACCCACTTTGCTGCTGACCGAGCCATGCTCAATCCTCTTAGCTCTGCCCGCCCAGCTTGGCACAGATGGCAAAAGGCGGCAGGGGAGGGCTGCGTGAGCCCGGAGAAAGTGGCTCGTGCTCCGCTGGTGTGGGGAGAGGGATTTTCCTTCTCTTCAGACAGAAGCCAGGTCTTCTGCAGACATCAGCTCCACACCTCGGTCTACATTTCAGTGCGTTCACCCCACGGCGATAGGAAGCACCACCACATTATTCAGGGATTTGTCTCTTACCTGACACTCAACCGCCACAGGACGGTGTGATCCATCAGAGCAAACAGACTTCCAAGAAAGTAATCCTGATGCGTATCCATGGCTATTCCCTGCCAAGCCTTCCTCCTCGTATCCCAGAAAGTCATCTGCGAGGGGCAGTGCTGCCAGCTAAAGAGCAGGGGAAGGTCTTCTTCACCTCCAATACCTGATGTCAGCACGGACCCAGCCCTCCTTTCCGAAATGTCTGCTGACAGATAAACTCCATAGGTACGGAGGTCTGGTTCCCTACATGACTTTAGATCTTTAACATCTAAATGGCTCTTTCAGGAGCCTTTTTAGGTTTGATATCCTCCAGCAGGCCCAAGAACATGTGTCTTAGTGAGGAGGCACCAACTCAAAGCTTATTCTAAAGCTACATCTGTCTATATTAGTGAGTTGAACCATACCCAGGAGTGTTTCTGGCACTGGAACAAGATAATTTACAGCACCCAGGTGTTAGAACGCTCCCTGGCATGGCTGTGACACATTTCAACTAGCACATTCCCCGGCAGTTCCCAGGCACACCGTTCCCAACACTGCATGCAGCCACCAGGTCTTGGAGGCTAGGCAAATCTGCTAGCACGGAGGCAGGTGTCTTCATGCCAGATGCCCTCAGTCTCAGAGAATTTTTCCACGTGCATTTACTAGCACAGACAGAGCCTGCATGCTACAATACTTGTCAGCTTAACCGGAGAAGGCATTTAAGGCTGCCAGCGTGGTGGGTAACCAGATTTGGTCCTTTCCTTAAATTTATCCTAAATAGGCAGTTTTGTCTTATTCTATGTTATGCTACTTGGGCTGTCCACTCCTACCCTCCGGAAGGTGGTCTTCCAATTATTTCAGAAAAGTTTTTCAGTTATGAGTATAAATGAATGTCATTCAAGGAAGTTGGGTCATATTAGCTATATAGCTGGCAGACATAATCCATCAATGCTTAGAGTTTGCTAATCATCCACACACACCAAAGGCATACCCTGCAGATGAAAGAGGCCATGCAGTGTAAGAAGGCAGCTGACTTGCAGTGTTGAGGCATTAGGAGGAATTCTTCATATTTTTGTTAAAATGCGTCAGAATGTGATGGTGGGAGTCACCCAGACGTGCATTAGTGATCCGCTCCGGAGAGGCGTACAGGACCTTTGGCTGATGCAAAAAAGGATGCAGATCTGAACAGCGCTCTTGGATTCAGATATCAACACAATGAGACTTCTTCAGCTGTTACAGGGCTCTTCAAGGTTAGGAATTGCCCACTTGCAGGTTTCTACCTCTCTTGGGAAGGGATGCAGGTATCATCCTACCTTGTTGTCTGGGCTCAGCTTTGCTACAGCCATTGGTTAAGAAGGCTAACCTCATTAAAGGTGTGTGCACTGCTGCCCTTGCACTTCTCAAGCTGACTGAAAGGTATCATCTATATACTCTGAATCATGTGAACGATGGGAGGAAAATGGCAATTCCTGACTCCCTCTCCATCAGGTTAAGGAGCAACTCTCCCACGATTTCCATGACTTCGTGAGGATTGTTGGGTGAGAGCGTGTCCACTTTTTCTGATTGGTAACATAACCTTGAAATTCATGAGCCCAATCTGCTCTGCTATGTCATATGGTTCCCACCATCTTCTGAAAGGAGAAGATTTCCATTCCAGTGTTTAAACACTCCCATGTGAGCTCCTCTGCTGTGAAGCCATTTCTGTGCCTGTTTGGCATTAGAGAAGTTCTCTTGTGTTGGAGTATGAGCGCTTGACGCTCTTCTGGATTTGTTGTATGAATTATACTACATGCCAAAGACATCATACATGTGATGTACATCTTTGTGAATTCGTTTAACGTTCTTCTGAATATTGAACAGTACAGCTCCAATGGCTGTTCATTTGACTATAAAACAAAGAGGTTTTAATATTTAGCAGATTATTTAAGCCTCTCACCAGCTGTGACATGAAAATGGTCCTGTTGTAAATTAGGATCTACCCTGGCAAAGATCTTTATTAGCTGGGGGACAACAATCTTAGCAGTAGTAGAGAATCGTGTGGTGGACTATGAATACCATGTGGCTTAATACTCCATTACTGGAATAATATCCCTACACAATGCACTGTTCCTCAAGGGTGTGACCAGGACTGGCCCCACTGATTCCAAGGGGCAGTCCTGCGAAGGGAAAGACAGTACAGAAACTTTCAAAATCTTGATAGGAGATCAGCTCTGAACATGGGGCACAGAGGTTATTGGACTTCCTGTAAATACCAGGATCAGAAATAGTGGCTCTCTCCTGATACAAATTCCTTATAGCTTGCCATGATTTTCTGACCAAGACTGGCCAAGAGACACAGTAGCTTCTAGGCCTTCTGAGGACATTTTTGTGATTGGAGTTTGGTCTCTCGGATGTCACTGTGCTCACCTAGTCGTTTGCTGGAGATGAAAGTCAGTTATCACAGTTTTCTGTAGGCACTTGGTGGTAACCTCAGCAGCCAAGTAACTTCTCATTAGCCTCCCAGGAGCAGCAAAGATCTCTAGTCAATGCTTAGACATGCAATCACTCTGGCTGCAAATACATAAACAAACTGCCCCACCAGGTCAAGTGTCTTGCTGCACTAGGTGGAAAGCTGGCTCATGATGACAGTCAAGCCATTCAAAATGGCCGTGCTAACCTGGACACCTTCGGCCCCTGGAATACAGCATACGTTGTCTCAGTTAAATGCAGAGTGAACGAGATGGCTTTTTGTTCAGGAAGCCTTTTTTGCTTGCCAAGCAACTTGCTTCAACATAGCCAAGAAAGCTGATCCTCTTTGACCCATCTCTGTAAATCTCACCAGCAATATGGAGAAGGCAGAATGGGACTTGCAGCCTTAGCAGTGAAGGGAAATCAGAAATTCCTAATGTGGATGCTGATGCTACTGTTCCTGATGTGCTGCCAGTCCTGAATCGGTGATTGTTATTCCACTTGTTATTTACCTTAACCCTTCACGTAAATTCATGTTGCCACCACATAATCAATCCATCTCATCAAGGGTTGAGAGGATCATCACTTTAGATCACTAAGACACTTGGGCCTCCTCTTCCACAGGACTCAGATGGTGCTCCACATTTTCCCTCATATGTGGTCCTGCTGTTTCTGGACTAGTCCATAGACCTTTGTGAGGAACTAACCAGACCAGGCTCTTCTCCTCTAACTTCTTTTTGCTAGCCAGATGCTTGTGGACGCGAGGATGGGGCTGGCTGAGCACACAGTAGACTGGTACCCTTTCCTAGTTACTGTAGGGTTTTATACTCATGTAGAGGGAAGACCTGACACTAGAGCCACCAAAACTGGTTCTCAGGGACAAAGGGATGTTTGGTAATATTTTTAAAGTTCTTCAGTTGGCTATGTTTCTTTAACTGCCACAGACATTCAGCCCGTTATTCAAGTATTTCTGTTACTGGAGTACATGGATGACCATGAAGTCCTGAAGACATCTGGAAGCCAGTGTATGGTCCAATGAGTTCTCCTGGACTTCAGGCTGGAGATAATGCCATTACCTCCCTTGCAGAACAGTGCAGATACCAATGATGTGTAGGGTTGTTATCAGCCACGTGGAGTCCAGCCGGAGGCCAATTACCAGTGGTGTGCCTCAAGGTTTGATACTGGAGCCAGTACTGTTTAACATCTTCAGTAATGACCTAGATGATAGGACAGCATGCATCCTCAACAAGTTTGCAGACAACGCAAAACTGGGAGGCGTGGTTGATACACCAGACGGTTGTGCTGCCATTCAGAGGGATCTTGAAACACTGGAGAAATGGGCAGATAGGGACCTTATCAAGTTCAAGACAGGGTGCAAAGTCCTGCTCCTGGGAAGGAGTGCATCGAGTGCACGCTGGGGGCTCACTGGCTGGAAAGCAGCTTGGCAGAAAAAGACATTGGGGTCCTGCAGAGAAGTTGAACATGAGCCAGCAACGTACCCTTCCAGCAAAGAAAGTCAACAGCATCCTGGGCTGTGTTGGGAAAAACGTTGGCAGCAGGTCAAGGGAGGTGATCCTTCCCCTCAGCCCAGCACTGCTGAGGCTGCATCTGGAGTGTTGGGTCCAGTTCTGGACAACCCAGTACAAGAAAGATTTGGAGCAAGATTGGAGCAAGTCCAAGGAAGAGCCAGAAAGATGATTAAGGAACCAGTGTATCCTCCAGATGAGGAGAGGCTGAAGGACCTGGGACTGTTTAGCTTCAAGAAGAGGAGGCTCAGGGGGATCTTATCAATGCATACAAAGCCCTAGTGGAAGAGAGTAAAGAAACAGAGCCAGACCCTTCTCTGTGGTATTCAGTGAAAGGACCAGAGGCAATGGAATGGAAATATAGGCACAAATGGAAATATAGGAAATTATGTTTAAAAATAAAGAAGAAACTTTCTTATGGAGAGGGTGGTGAAGCACTAGAACCAGTTGCCCATTGAGGTTGTGGAGTCTTCATCTTTGGAGATACGCAAAACCTGATGGGACAAGTTCCTGAGCAGCCTGCTAGTTGACCCTGCTTTGAGCATGGGGGTGGACTAGCTGATCTCCAGAGCTGCCTTCCCACCTCAGCTATTGTGTGATTTCTGTGACTGTGTGTTTCTCAGCCAAGTGGAGCATTGTATCCTGGGACTTCCAGCTTTTTCAGGCTGCACCTTTATAGTTAAGAGGAGAGCAATTTCAAGCTACTTCAGTCCAAGCAAATGTAAGGATGTAAAGTTTCAATTCTTACAGATCAGTAATGCATCCTTTGGTTGGTCAAAATCTGCCTTCTTGAGTTTCAAATCCTTTTTGGCTCATTCACCATTGATTCCAACAGAAAGGGACTGGATAGTGAAACAATGTGTTGACATTATTTTAGCAGTCAGTTTTGGTTCTCTTATCCTCCTACTAACATAGTATTCCAGGGAAAGAAGGGAGGTAAAATTGGGCAAATTCTTCCTTTGATCTCATATTTACCCTTTTTCTTTATCCATAACCAAGATGAACATCACAGCACAGGAAAAACGAGCTAATATAATGCTGCATTTCCATGCAGATGATTATTCCTAGCAACGATGCTGGGTAAGAGAATGATATATGATACAGCATTCCACTTGCACAGTTAGAAGTTGGAGGACAGGGACGGTGGTGCCTCAGTTGTTTTCCTTCCTCCAGGAAATTCCTTGAAGATCGCTGTCACATTCTGCAATCTGGTCCCTTCACTAAGCCAAGGAATTTCTGCAAGATGCCTTAGCAAACCCAGGGATAAATCTTCACTGGCAGCATCAACTAACGATGAACTGGGCTCCAACAGAAGATGCACACTTACCACCATCTTCTTTCTAAATTGATGACAGAACTTTAATAAAAGGCCATCCAGCGGTCACCAAAAGCCAATTTCAACACATGTAGCACTGAAGCGTTTTCAGCAATAGAAGTTACCCAGAAATATATATCTCCTTACAAAAAAGAAGTCACCAGAATTTCCAAATCAGGTATCCAATATCCAATTTGGGTATCTGATAAACAACATGTAAAAAAACCCCAACAATGGGAAACACAGGATTAATYGTCATTAAAGCTTTGTGTATAAAGAAAACCATGTTTGAAAATGCTGAAAATTCGTTCTGCTGGAGAGAAGACATTGAACATCTGGCTATTTCCGAGAAAAGCAAAAGGGCTCCCTCTGGAGTGGATTCCGAAATTAACACAGGATTCAGATTTTAATAGGCGGGCAGAGAAGATGAAAATCAGTAACAAAGCAAATGCATTCTTGTCTCTTGTTAGTTTACTCATCCTGTTTACAATGAGCATACTGGGACTAATTCAAGGAGACTATATCATGACTGAATGATATGGATCCATGCCCAGAATATTAAGTCATTAATTAGTTTTCATGCATGGACTTGTATGTGGCAAGGAGGCAAATTAAAGGATTCCTGAAGAGACAAGAAAGCTTTCTTAGCATGTAAAATACTCCAAAGAATCTCCAACAAAATAAATTATGAAGCCAGCTGAGAATCCACATTTTCAACCCTGGATGGTCATGCACAATTCTATAAAAACCTAATGAATACAGCCACCGGTTGCGTACCCATGGCAATAAACTTAATTTGAAAGGGAGAGAGGAATAGCTTTAAGGACATATACAAAAACATGCTCTACTGGAAACTGATGAAGGCTGCTTCCAAATTTCCGAGTGAGAAAGACCCCACATTCCCATGGTTTATTTGCATACAAGCCAATTAACAGAAAATTGTTTTCATGCAGAAAGAAAAAAGAGTTAGATCACCTACAAAGTGAAGTCAACTTACTGCCTGCTTTTGCTCTTCTTCCTATAGACGTTGGCAAAAGAAAAAGGTGAAGAGAGAAACAGGATAGATTAATTATCATACGAAAAGGAAACACACACACACAAAATGTACAACAGACCCAATGGAAGAACAGAACATGGTAAATTGTAGAAACATCTCCAGACATGAAAGGAAACACGGACGTTCGACACAACAGCCGTGGTGGGAAAGCAAAGGTGTCGTTTGTTCCATTCTCAAAAGAAGACTCTTGTCTAAAACGGCCTTCAGTGTTGGCAAAAGCTGAATACACGGGAAGGATGTCACAGTATGAGTATCTTGGACACGGGATAGATATCCAGTGGATATCTTTTCTTTTACGCAGAACTTTTACCGCCTTCTCTTCCTACCCCGGACTCAGAAATGCCTCTCGAGCTGTCCTCAAGGCAAGAAACATCAGACCACCATCCTCTAAAGTCTGGAAATACCATCTGGAGTGTGCAACCGCCGCACGGCATTCGGTTCCCTGTGTGCACAAATCTGCCATCACAGCGACCCAAACCGTCATAACCTGAGAGGCAAAATATCACCTTTTTGGTCAGAGAGTGCCCGTTACCAGTGGGGCTGCAGGGACCTCTGCAGACGGGATTCAAAAGGGCAAAGTAACGAGTGGCGGGCAACCAGGTCTGGAACGGGAGGGGAGAAACTGGGAGGCAAAAGCACCAAAGGTGCGGAGTAAGGACAAAGATGCAGAGAAAACAATTCCTTTGTTGCAATGCAACGTTTGTCAGTACGGATCACTACTAATTTGGAAGACCAAAAAAGGTGAAATATGGATGAATTTATCCTCTTCTGAAGCAGAGGATCGTACACTGTGATCCTGCTGGGGCAGTGGGGTCACATTCTGACTTCAACTATACGAGCATTCCTGGGAACGAGCAAAATATGACATAGTCGAGAGTTTCCTTCATAATTCAGAAGTTTTCATAGATTTTGTCCTCGCATATATAACAAGCATTTTGAGTCCTGCGGGCTGTTCTGTCTGTGGGCTCGGTTGTGTGGAGGAGCATGGCAGTTGTGGTGCGGGTAGCAACGCTGTGCATTAAAAGAAAGGCTGGCAGCATGTTTTTGATGACTCTCATGTACGCAGAAATAGCAACTACAGCTTTTTCAGGGTAAGAGTGTGTGTTCCCTCCAGCGGTGGCTTTGCATGGACTGCCAGTGCAGAGGGCAGCAGGACCACTGCTGGCAAGCACGTCTCCCCAGAAATTCAGGTCATGGAATTAAAAGTCACGGAATAAAAGCTCTTTCTGGCCTTGAAATCCATGAACTCATTTATCCACCTCCCCTCATTTATTTCCCATCTGAGCAGGATTAACCTGAACCTGTCCCTTAATTCAGAGCAGCTTCTTCCCGCTGACCACTGTACTAGAAGATGTTTTCCTAACTGCACTGAGGGCACTACAGAGATATCTGGGAACGACTGCAGAGCATTCCACATTTCTGAGCAGATACTTTTGTTTTTTTCTCCCAAGACTTTTCAGGTGTGTATTTCGGCACTGACGTAGCAGATGTAGGGTATGGCTCCACTGAACCACGGCTCAGCATCGGCTGCGGAGGCCAGCGCTGCCCTCCCCGCGCTCCCACATGTTCCCAGTTCCTCCTACCGGCACTGGGACACGCAGGACCAGATGGTAAGCCAGGTTAGGGAAAAGATCTTAAATGATCTCCACTCTACAAAAAAAGTTGTTAGTTTGAAAAATGAGGCTTCAGCATTAAGTACAGATGTGAAAAAAATCTCAGGAGGCGTGGAGCTTTGCTAGAAGGACTGAGCAGTTATGAGATAAATCATCAAATCAGCTAGTGAGGAAATTACCATTGAGGAAATGGAAAAAGTGAAATGGGATATGTCTGCTGAATATCCGTGTAGCTGAAAGCAAAAGCCCTGCAAGAAGGCAGACAATCATCACTGCCGACTGCTTATTAGAGGAGTGCCAGCTAATGGCACCAGGTGTCTTACAGAAGACTTCAGGAAAAAAGGGAAAGCTAAGCCAACGGCCGGGACGAGGAAAAGAAGATAAAAAATGTTGGAAGAAAGTCGCTGACGACAGCGCTGACGGGTCACTGGCCACCGTTCAGCCCAGACAGACAGGCTGCTGCTCGCGTGCGAGGGGCTTCATCTGCTTAACTAAAGAGTGGCTGGAGCGGCCAGGAGGACATGAGATTAGCGGCCAACGGGAGCCCTACGGTGGCCACTGCAGCAGCCCTGCAGACGCGGAGGCTACAGTATTAAACGACATTGTGCAAGGGCCTGTTCTCTGGCATGATCTGCACATGTCCGTGCTGTTAAAATCCCTTATCACCCCGATCGGGGTGGCCTTATCCAAACTGCCCCCCGGGAAGGGGTCCGGGCACCTGATAACCCCTGGGCGGTGGTTGGAGATGGTTTGGGAAAGCGCTGGTAGCTCTGATCCAAGGGCAGGTCAGCGACCACACCACCAGCAGAGCAGGTAGGTGAGTGCCTGTCCAAGGAAYGCTGTCTGGCACTAACGAGCTCACCCGGACAGATACAGCCGGGGTCTCACAAGTGCACGGGCCGATACAGCAGAAGATACCAATGACAGCACTTGGTGAAGAGCTGAGCGAACAGAACTTCTCCTTCGGGGAAAACCACCAACAAATTTGCGTAACTGAAACCTCCTAACGGGAGCGTCAACACATGTCGGCAACAAGATGTGGAAGGCCACTCGATGCAAAAACCAACCTTAACTCTGAACTGCAACGGCGTGGGCTAATACACATCAGAGCAGGACACTGATCACGGGGTTTTGATTACCTCTGCACTAGCAACCAAAATAGTCGAGGGCCCTTCTCTGCTCTGAGGCCAACTATCACAGCATGGCTCGCCGCAGGAAAAAAGGATGAACCTCCAGAGAACAACCATGTCCTTCCAAATACAGGCTCTCCTCTCTCTCCTTTTTTCAGAGAGGGAGCTGAGGTACCCAATTTTCAGATAACCAAGGTTAGGTAAGCTGAATCCAGCTCTAAATGGTGAAATGAAGGCAGCATTAAAAATGTAAAAAATACTGCATAAGAAAATGGAAAAAACCATAAAAGCTTAACAGCTGATGTAAATTATAAATGAAAATTTTTGAAGTGCACCAAATGATGAGAGAAGCTAAAACCTTGCGGGAAAAATTCATGTCTGGCAGGGCTAAAACCACCAAAAAGGAGACTTTGAAATGAACACAAATATCAGAAACAAAACAAAGCCTTGAGGTGGTGTATACTGCTTCTTGACAGTCATGGTAAAACTCTTAATATGGGAAGAGGAATTAGTATTTCTGTTCTGTGTTTGAGTAATAGTACTTTGCCCTTGTAGCTTCTACCAGCAAACAGTGAAGTACTTTCCACTAATAATGAGAAAAGGTGTTAAAAGGTATCTACCAGAAATAGTATTTTTAGATCAGCAGGCCTGGGTAGCTTGCAGCTGGGATTCTTGAAATAATCACATGAGGAGTTATCTGGTCCAGYGAAGGTAATTGTTAATAGATCTTGGAATACCCAGGACTGGAATGTGCTGTGTTGCACTGATATTCAAAAGGGAGGTAAGACAGCTTAAATAAGCATAAACATCCTACCCTGTCATTAATTTATCCAAAGTAACAGAAATGCTGATACAAGACTCAACTAATAAGTAATACATGAAGCATTATAACTTCATGGAAAAGAGGTCTTGCCAAATAAATCTGATTTTGTTATTTGAATGTATTACAAGTTTGGCTTCTAAAGGAACTGCACAGATGTAATATATTTTCATATCTGCAGTTCCTTTAGAGGCCAAACTGTAATACATTGTCATTAACCAGTTAGCACTACACAAAATAAATAAAGCACTTTACATGGAGTAAGAGCTGGATGACTGACAGCTTTCAAAAAGCACTCACTGGTGCAGAAAGGCACAAAAAGGAAAACAGCGATGAAGAGTAATGAAACTCCTCCTGTAACTCTCTGCATAGTGTTGCTAAGATCCAGAGAAGAATTCAACATACAGTTTGTTTTTTCCCAATTTAAAAAATCATATTAAAAAGCTGGAGAAGGCAAAGAAATCAACCTTAAAAAATACTGAAGTACAGTATTGTGAGAAGCTCAGAAAAGCTCTACCTGTTTAACTGATTTAAAGAAGAAGATTGAGAAGTGCCTTCACTGAGATGAGTAAGTATCTGCGTAGGAAAAAACCAGGGGTGCTAAAGTACTCCTTAATTTAACGGAGGGAGAACCACATGTACCAAAGCCAATGGCTGTAAACTGAAGCTAAATACATTAAAACTGAAAACGAGGCATAAATTTTTAACTGTGCAAGCAAATTTGCATTGGCAGTGAATTTTCCATTTTTGATTTCTTCAGTTCAAGAACAGATGTCTTTCTGGAAGATGCTTTAATCAAAGAGAAGCTGCCAGGCTCCATAGAAAGCTAAGGAGGGGAAATGCAAAGAACCAGATTATGCAACATGTAGAACCAAATAATTACAACAGTCACAGGCTCATAGGATGATTCAGGTTGGAAGGGACCTCCGGCGGTCTCACGTCCAGCCTCCTACTCAGAGTAGGGTCAAGTTAGTCCAGGTTGCTCAGAGCCCTATCCAGCTGGGTCTTGAAAGCCTCCAAGGATGGAGACAGCACAACCGCTGTGGGCCCCTGCCCCACTGCTTGAGCGTCCTCACGGGGAAGAAGTTTCTCCTTATATCCAGTCCGATTTGCCCTTATAGTTTTTAAACAATTTTGAGAACTGGGGGAGTTAATTAAAAGATAATAGATTTATAAATGAGAAGTCTAGTAAAAGCCAGCTTCTAAACTAACCTTCTGTATGATACAGCCTAGAAGATGTCATGAAAGTTTCTGTCAAGCTCATAATTGAACTGCATGATTCAACTTAATGAATGGGTCCTAAAAACATCCGTTTATCAAACGTGAGTCAGTCATGGTTCCCCTCCCTCTTCTGCAATCCTCCTTCCTCCCTCCTGGGTCTCCCAATCGCAGCACCTGCCCCTCGTGCTCGTGCTCTCTTCCCTCCGCAACACCCCGCAGCACCCTCCGCGCTCTCCTCCGCGGTGTGTCACTGACACCGATATCCGCTGCTGCTCCACACAATGCCCCGCTCACGTGTCCAACCGGTCGGGCAAGAGGAAACACGCACTGTTTGGGCAGCTGGGAGGTGAGAGTGCGATGGCCGAGCAGGCGGCAAAGGCGGGCGCGCTGCCTGCCTGCGCCTGCCTCGAGGGTGGGCAAAGCTCTGCAGCTGGCTCGGGAGCCYGCACGTTGTACAGGTTCGGAGCAGCGCATCTGAGAAAGACAGCCCACCCGGCCTTCAGGGCTTCCGAGGTGGAAGAGCAGAAAGTCAGGCCAGCCGACAGAACAGCCGTTCACCCTAACGAGATGAGAGCATTTACATCAGGTCGTGTTTGGGAGAATTAATTTGTGAAGGCTTACGGGTGCTTTGAAAATAACAGGGTCTACAGAAAACTCACATCAGAGCTTGCCACCATGTTAAAGCAGATGCCCAAACTGATTTTGTTATAAAGAGGCTCCTCAAATGTGTGCAAGAAAAATGCTCAGACTGTGGTCATCTGAACCATGAAGGATCGAACTGTTTCTGATGCAACAACTTTTTATACTTTCCTAAATCGGTAGTTCAGTTTTGGATGCCCATTTTCAGAGATAATCACACTTCAGCTTACAAAGATTTAGGGTCTGGGGAAATCAAGGTGAATTTAGCAAGTGATTGCCTTCAAGTTTTTAGAAGGCAGACATTAACAGGCTGAACAGGAAAAAAATTAGTGTGCAGAACCACTGACTTAAAAAAAAAAAATTAACTTCCCAACTATCAATACTAACTATGTGCTCATCTGCACAGGGAAACTAAATAAAACAGCCACCTCTGAAGAGTATTTGATCATAGCCTCTTGTATATACACTCCTATTCCAGAATGCAAGCCTAATCTGAAGAGCGGCTGCACTTCAGATTTACAGACGATGTGAATTCATTATCACTTTCAAGTGCAGACAAGCTCTAAATTTTTCTGGAACTATCAAGATGTGCCTATAGCTCATCTATAAACCCCTGTGCTGCTCCTGTCAGTGTCATTGCTGCGATCTCTCTCCCACTTCTTCCATTGCCTGTAGTATCTTTGTTGCATCTTGTCTCAGACCAAAACCTCTTTGAGTAAGGACGATGTTTTGCCATTCGCTTTATAGAGAGGCTCTTGTCCAATGTAAAGAATGGAAAGAATAAAYGCATAATAGTATTTCAGACTATAGTCATCAACTGTGAGCTCAACTCTAGCAGGACTCATAAAAAATAATAATGGACCCTCATCAGAAATCCAAACAACAACATACATTATAGATCAGAGCCAATACCGTCATACTCTAAAGCAAAAAACCTCCACGGGCATTGCAGGGTCAGTGTCGTATCACCTGGGGAAACGCAGCACCCTGCCACTGGGGAGTCGTACTCCGTATTGCCGTAACTATAGTTTCCAGTTTATTTTCCAGTTAGAGTCGGAAGAACAGCATGCAGTTGATTACCAAATCTAATACTTCTTTAAAGCCTTCCAAATCTTACGGGTTCTTGATTTTTTAACCAAAGCAGCAGCATATGAACCTGAAAACCCATGAACCATCTGCACCAACACACAGAGCCGGTATGGAAATGACTTTTTGCAAATTCCTTCTATTCCTCATGAAGTATTTATAATGGTACGACAGCAAAGCAGGAAGCTCAGAGCAGCAACAGTGAATTCCAGACCTGGGGCAGAGAAGGATGCACTGCATTTCTGACAGGAGAAGGCTTACTTTGAGCAGTTTCATCAGCCCTTCGAGCTGCACCATCAGTTCTCTTCTGCTTTCTTGAAGTGCAGACATTCTCTGTTCCAATTCATCCTTTCTCTGTCTGTTCAAGTTACATGAAAGAAAGAGTCAGAAAATAAACTTTGGGTATTTCAAAACTACTTCAGGAAATTCACCCATATAACTGTGTCTTGGGTTTCATCACTCCCCCCTGCTTCCAATTTAAAAAAAATAGAGCAAAGCACAGTACAATGACCATGAAACCTATATGTAACAATCAGGCTTTTCACTTAAAACCCAGAAATCTGCACTCAGCGCCTTGGTAGTAGGAAGCCCTTTTCAAGAGCACTGCATTTTGAGAAAAAAAGCCTGCTTTTTTCTTCCTTTTAAGAACCCTCTTAACGTCAGACCCAGGCATCCTGCAGAGCTTTCAGACAAGCAAGAATGAACTATGGGAGGAAAGACAGAGAGAAAAAAGAGAGGAGAAAAGGCTGCAGATGTTTGGAAAGGAAAAGCTATCACCTGTCTGGATGGAGACTCGGCAGAGCTATTTCTGTCCCCCCATGTGATGTATAATCTTTGACATATTTGCTGTACCAGAGCCCAGGTAACAAGAAAGGGAGATAATAAGTGACCTTCCCTTTCCTTGGCATCAGAAAACCACTGTATTTCTACAGATGCCTATCTGCGAGATATTTAAGGAAATATGACAGTTTGGTTTTATTTTATGTTTAAAAAAATAAAGAAGTGACTAATACAAGGAGAAATTCAAAGATGAACGTCAACACGGCAGAAGTTCCGTACCTTATATGGTTTAAGAAATGCTGGGCCCCCCAAATCCCAGTCATAGGTAGTGATAAATAACCGTAAGAGAAAAACAGATTAGAAAGGCTTATTTATTCATCTACAGTTGTTTTTGTGGACATCATAATGTCTGAATCCAACGTTAAAGGCACCACATATTATAGACTGAATTTTTAAATGTCTTAGATGATATCTGTGTTCTCACGTGATATACTATGGATAAATCATTCTGGGAATTTTAATAACCAACTAGTTTTAGAACCTCCAATTGGACATCAGAATCTGGAAAAGAAACAGGCCATTTACTTAGACTGAATAAATCTGTTGAGTATGGCTTGCTTTCACTGTGGTGACCGTGAAAATGGCGTCCCATAAGCATACACCCCAACCAGAAAACTGCTAGACCACGTAACAGAATGAACTCGTTTCTATACTGGTTCTTAAAAGGACAGAAGACTGTGAAGTATTAACTATCCTGGGTATTTCTTTCAACATCTTTTTGTATTTTGAAGAATGTGGTTGTTAAATGCTGAAACATATCACAAAAATAAGGCAATAAAGAGAAGATTACGCATGCCTGGTCACCTAGAACGTGTTAAAAAACCACCACAGACACAGCTTTATCTGTCCGTACGGTCCTTTTTCTCTCTCTAGGTCAGTTCAAAGTCTGTAGCTTTTATTCTACAGTTATTTAATATAACATTCTGGTTAACAGCTACAAGTAATGCAAAAATCAACTAAGTATAGCTCTCCAAATGTAGTTGTTAATGAAGAATCAACATCAATGTGTATGTCTGATTTTGGTTGATGTTACTCGATTTCTTTTCCAATGACCTCCAGTGAAGAAAGAGGAGGTACTGTTTGACAACGACAAAGGCTGTTAAATGTTTAAAAAAAAAAAGAGAGAACAGCCTCTGGGGACAAATGGAGAGACGCAGTCTGAGGCATACGCCTGGGGCAAACGGGCCCTTGGCACCCGTGTGTGAATGAGCATCCTGTGGACTTGCAGGCAGAAGCAGCCAAGCCCATCTGCATTACAGGGCAGGGATCTGTAAGGACGGGGGATCCAGCCGTGCTTCTTCCAAGGTTACATTTGCCAGCAGCGTGGTAGAGCTGACTCGTCTCTACGGGCTGTGTCGTCTGCAGGTTTTTAAACCTGGGACACGTTGATTTTCCATGGATTATCTTTCTCATGCTTTCACAGCCTAAATTCTGCACAGCAACTGAGATCATTTGGTAACATGTGCTGACATATATTCAAAGGCAAGGTCATCACACGCTGCTCTCGCAGGCTGGGGAATGTCTCCTCGTTAGCTGTGACTTTGTGAAGTACTTCCACATCACAGATAACCCGCTAATTGTGAACTTCCCATCTGATGCTATGCAGTCAGGAAAATTAACGTGCACTTTGAATTTACTAATGAGAGTGATGTTTGGTGGTAAGAAAGCTAACGCTAGTTCTATCTATAGCACCAGTGAGACTACGTATGAGAGGATACTGCAGCCAGTATACTCCAGCCTATGTACAGAAGAGATGCAGAGGACTTAGAACTTGACAGCAAGCTAAAGGCATAGCTGGAGATTTGGCAAACCTACTTCATGGAGAAACTGAAGAAGTTCAAGCTATTTATGCAAGATGAGGTTAAGAGGGGAGAGAATCCAAATCTCTAAATACTCACACACAAAGAGGAATTTTGAAAATAGACCTTTTTAGCCCAGTAGACAAAAGCACGGGGAAAGACCAGGTTTGGAAAATGGCACTAGGCTTATGAAGGTTAGAAATAACATGCACACGTTTAGTCCACTGAGCACAGACAAGGCACAGAAATTAACTGACGATCACATTAACAGCATCGGGGGATGTGGTACTCCTTCCATCTCTAAAATGAAAGCTTGAACGTCTGTCTTACGTGGATGCTGTAGCCCAGTCAAACAAAGGGTTCTCTAGGAGCGCTGCAGGGAGAGATGTCCCAGCCTGTGTTACACAGAAGGCCAGACTGGACAATCATGATGACTTGACAGGCTTCACATGCTTAATTCAACCTTTTTTTTCTTTCGTAACTCTTCTGTTTGCCAGTGGTGTTTACATATTTGAAGGCCAGAAATGGCTACAATGATCATTCAGCATTTTTTTCTTTAGCAAAATACAGGCCATCTAAATTCTCCTGTWTTGTTCCCAGTAACCTGTATTTTTGGAAGAAGATCTTCAGGAAAGACATCTAGGGGCTGAAAACTCTATCACTGCTCTTGAGATCATTGCCTCGCTTTAACAAGCATGTGCTTTATTTGTGGTCTGAATGTGGCTGGTTTCCAGTTGAAGCTCTTGGTTCTTACATCTTTCTCTGCTGGGTCAAACAGCACATCAACTTGCCTCGCAATCTCTTTTTTCTCCACCTCTTGCATAACATTTGTGGGTATATCTTCTGCATCCTCTCCAGTTTTTTAAACATTTAAAAAAAAATATACATAGCTATGTAAAGCATAAAGCTAGAAAATCTATGAGCTATTACCATTCGGTAACAGAAAGGAAAAATATCAGTGAGATACCAAAGTGTACTATAATGTAGCAAATTCTGTATGAAAAAGTAATGAAAGAAGTTGAAAGCCTTAGATTTTGCAATATGGGGCTGGATTATACCTTGCAGATGCTGCCTGCTGTTGCAGTAGCTCCATCCCAAGAGCACTGCACTTTATGGAAAACCTTTAAACATTCCTGGGAAGCACAACAACCGTGCCGTTTCCGAAGTGGGCAGGAAAAGTTTACCCCAACGAATGAAACACAATGCAGTTTGCAAARAGCTGCTGCTGCCGAGAGCTTAAATTTTAGAACCTACCTTAGATTACAGATGGCATTTTTGAAGGTTGAGCTCTGAATTAACTAGTAATAGAAGATGAAATAAAATATAGCCAGAGAATGCCCTTGTGACTACGCACACTATGAAACACTTTATTCTATAAACACTGACAATTTTTCCGTGTCACTTCAAAATGCAAACTTAATCAAAGAGGCTTTGAAAATTGTTCTCCAGCTTTGGATGTCTGTCTGACTATCTGTAGGTATGAACTTTTGGAGTTTCACTGACTAATCAAATAACTGACATTTACCTTCAACCCCACTCCTTTGGACAGTAAGTGATAAGCAGCTAATGCCATTTCTGCTAGTTTYTCCTATCTGAACTATGCAAACAGAATTCATTTTAACAGACATTTTTATTTACTTCTAAATCCACTTAAAAAAAGGCCAATTGCAATATGCTGTCAGTCTTCAGAACTCAGYGTTTTAAATAACCCTTTCAGGTCACTGAAGATGTGCTGTATTACCCGTTCCCCAGTAACAGCCAGGGCTGTCTGTGCCACAGAGCAGAGCCCACGGGCTGACGGGCCCAGCTGCCGAATGCACACGAGCTTTAGATATTTCTTTTACCGTAGAAGCCGGAGTTCAGCCAATAAAGTTGGGTTCTGCTGGGCTTTCTCAGGGGTGGGTTGAGAGGCTTGTTCATGTTCCAGCCTGAGACGCTGAATTTCCTGGAGTATCTCTCTATAGAAATGACAGAGGGAAGATTAAAGAGGAAGAAGGTCAGCCTCTGCTCTGCTCTGAAATACTGTTACAGCCCTTCAAGCACTCTTTCTGTCAGTCCCTGGCCGAAGTACAGCAATTTTGTTCACGTATGACTGGCACAGACTCAAACCCAAGACAGGTAAGTTAGCGCAGTCCTATGAATTGCTGTAATACACGTAGAAAATTTATTACTTAATAAGAAGTATGAAATCACTTATGTGCCATACGCTGGCAATGTCTCTCCAAAACCTTTCATGTGGAATGGGCTAAAAGACTGTTCTAAGAGGAAAAAAGTTCCACTTTCAGCATAATCTGCATTGCACGTGCTGTAGGAAGGGCTCTGAAGCGGCACCGCCAGCACCCGCAGCCGTGCTGGCACCGGTTAGCTTCCCACTCACCTTTCCAAGGGCTCCTGGCAGGTCAGCAGGAATAAGGAAAATAACAGCTCATAGTAATAGAGACGAACTGGCGAGGTCTCACAAAGGGGAGGCGATCAGCCAGCAGCCCAATTAAGGCTGCTGTGTTCTGCGTAGCCGGAGGTGAGGGAACGTAGCACTGACGGCCAAGGACTCGCTTATTGAAATGGAAACGAAATCCTTCTGAGAGTGAAGATTACAATCTCTAATTCTCCCCCCTGCTCTTTTTTAAAGCTGCTGAGCTGCTCTCCTTGCAAGGTTTCATACCAGCACTGATTGAAATCTCCCTTATCTGTGATCTCGACGAATAATTTCAAATACCTGCAAGGCCTCTTGGTAGCGTAGTGAAGCTACGATGCTTACATGGTGCAAGGATCGAGCTGTTCCCGTGCTCTCCAGGAACTGGTTCTCCTCCAAACTAACCTTAAGAAGTATTTTTACCTGGTGTGCTGAGGGTGCCTTGGCAAGGGCCGCGCAGGCAGCAAGCTCACGCACTCCAGCTGAGGTGCAGCTGGAGCACAGGGAGACCCGAGCATGGCTACGAGGCCAGCACATCACCGGGCACCCGGAGAGGCTCCGTAGGCAACCGACAGGCTGCCTGTGCCGTACGGCACATGGGGTTTGCAACAGCTCAAYGGCTTGCTTTTTAGAGCTGCACCCTCTTAGTTTCTCTTAGCGAGAGAAACATGAACTTGAACTGTGGGTGCTGAAGAAGCAGGTAAGTGCAAATACAATATTATGATAAAAACAGAGCGATCTGTTCTTAATAGTCCCTCTGGAGCAAGAAGAATCATCGAATCACGGAATGGTTTGGGCTGGAAGTGACCTTTAAAGGCCATCCAGTCCAACCCCCTGCCAGGGGCAGGGACATCTTCAACCAGATCAGGTTGCTCAGAGCCCCGTCCAACCTGACCTTGGATGTTTCCAGGGATGGGGCATCGACCACCTCTCTGGGCAMCCTGTGCCAGGGTTTCACCACCCTCAGCGTAAACAATTTCTTCCTTCTATCTAGTSTGAATCTCCCCTCTTTTAGTTTAAAACCATTCCCCCTTGTCCTGTCACAACAGGCCCTGCTAAAAAGTCTGTCCCCATCTTTCTTACAAGCCCCCTTTAAGTACTGGAAGGCTGCAATAAGGTCTCCCCGGAGCCTTCTCTTCTCCAGGCTGAACAACCCCAACTCTCTCAGCCTTTCCTCACGGCAGAGGCGTTCCATCCCCCTGAGCATTCTGGTGGCCTCCTCTGGACCCGCTCCAACAGGTCCATGTCTGTCTGGTGCTGGGGACCCCCGAGCTGGACGCAGTACTGCAGGGGGGGGTCTCACCAGAGCGGAGCAGAGGGGCAGAATCCCCTCCCTCGACCTGCTGGCCACGCTGCTGGTGATGCAGCCCAGGTTGGCTTTCTGGGCTGCGAGTGCACATTGCCGGGTCATGTCCAGAAGAAGGAAACCATCTCCTACAGCCCATCTCCTATTGCTTCCAGGACTCCCAGTTTCTTCAGACTTTTTTGTTTTCCAGCGAAAGGAAAAAACCCACTCATTCTTCTCAAGCTGAATTTACCCACCCCAGCTTTTCAACCTGCTCGCTCCACTACATCGCAGCTGATTTATTTTCCTGCTGCCACCTGAACGGGTTACCCTGCTGCGACAAGTTTGCTGGGTTTGCAGACAGCAATACAAGATAGCAATGCAGCTCCTGACGCTCAGCATCAGTTAAGATGATTTTAAGAAGATCAGTGAAGAAGATCAATCTGCTCCCTGGGGAATAAGGGCACCGCAGCTGCATCTGCACTGAGCTAATTGGTTAATGAGGCAGCTACACCTTTCAACAAAAGATCTAGGAAAACCATCTGGTTAATATAATACAAAAGGTTAAAAACAACAAAGCACAAGGACTGAAGGCTCTTCTCTCCTCAAATGTTGTTCCTAAAACAATACTGATCAAAGCTTGCTTTTTACCTGTTTTTGTTTTCCAGCTCTGCTATCAGCTGTCTTTGTTGTTTATTGGCATCAAAGCTGAAACCCAGGTCTGTTGGTGGGCGAGGCTGGTGGATGAAGAACAGAGAAAAATTAGACAAAATATTCATTACCTGTTACCACATATGACACAGTTTGGAACCAGCCCCGTATTTCCTGAATGCCGTGGTACAACACTTACAGCCCAGGCTGCAAAACTATGAAAACAGCTGTGCTGAGATGGACCACGGGGGCACATCGAGATGTGGTTTTACAGCTGGCTTGGTCTGATCTCAGGGTGGGTGGCTGCTGAAAGGGTGACCTGGCTCATCGTCCTCACTATCCGTCTGAAGAATTTTATTTGCCCTTTTTTTTTTTTTAAAACCTTCAGAAAAAAATACACCATACCTATCTGTTCCTAAAGCACTGACAGGCTTCCCTGGGAAGAGATGCAGCTATACCTTTTATCATAAAGTCTTCTAGTGAAACATTGACCTTCCCATATGTCAACTAGTGAAGAAAAGTTAGAATAACTTATAGCTTATGAACAGGATTATTCACAGACATTACATTTAAGCATGGTCACTGCCTCCGGAAAATCTAATTCTTCTCAACCCCTCAAAAGCATCAGTTGAAGGGAGATTGCTGAATAAATCATTCTCCCAGTGAGTCCTGACCTTTGTGATCCTTGTGTTCGGCACTTTTCACCAGCAGCCACCACCACTACTGAGAAAAGGACTGGGCAATTAAACAAGAATCTGTAGTTTCTGGGAGAGCCTGTTGGCAGCTGGGCTGGATGGTGAAGAAGCCAGTTATATGGACCAAGAAGAGAGAGAGAGAAAAATTACAGGGTCTTGTACTGGTTCAGTGCATTTTTCCGGTGGAATCCTAAGATGCTGCTTAGGAGGTCTGGTACAACTCAGAACTACCCTTCTGGCCATCAGACACAAGAAGTTGTCCACTCAGAGCTGGGGAGACATCTTTTATCATGGACAGGTCTCCCTGACTAAGAAATGCCTGAGGAACGAGATGGTATGTACGGTCTGCTTCTAACACCAGGTCATTACAGAATCACAGAATGGTTGAGGTTGGAAGGGACCTCTGGAGGTCATCTGCTCAAGCAGGGCCACCCAGACCCGGTTGCCCAGGACCGCGTCCAGACAGCTTCTGAGTATCTCCAAGGTGGGAGACTCCACAACCTCCCTGGGCAACCTGTGCTAGTGCTCGGTCACCCTCACACTGAAAAGTGCTTCCTGATGGTCAGAGGGACCCTCCTGTGGTCCAGTTTGTGCCCATGGCCTCTGGTCCTGGCACTGGGCACCACTGGGAAGAGCCTGGCTCTGTCCTCTTGGCACCATCCCTGTAGGCATTTGGAAACATTAAGGAGATCCTCCTGAGCCTTCAGGCTGAGCAGTCCCAGCTCCCTCAGCCTTTCCTCATAGCAGAGATGCTCCAGTCCCCAAATGAGATTTCGTTATTCTGGTGGTCTTTGGGTCCCGTGCAGAGAGGGTGTGTTCACGTTGGTAGTGCAGATGATTAAGGTCATGGAGCCTCTGCCTCTCACCATGTACTTGAGAAACGGGGTGTCTTCTGATGCAGCAGAGCACTTCTGCGCACTGCTTTTGCCTTTTTGTTTACATCCGATCTCAACTGCACAGATTTTTACAACATTTTCAGAAGGACCTCAGATTGGGATCCTGGTTTGAGAAGACACTTTCACAACCATTTTTGGAAACTATTTGGGTAGAAAAAGAGCAGTCGGATGGAAGAGCTTGGTATCCACCAGTGCTCCTGGAGACAGGGTGGAGAGTGACAGATCCAGGATGACGGGGACAGACACTGCTAGGCGTTCAGTTTTATTTTGCTGTGGGTATCTAGAGCCAACCCTGACTGGATTTAGGCTTGAATTGCAGATAGCATTTCTCTTCTTTGGGCAAAACCCACATGGTGGGTGGGCTTGCACGTGGCAAATGAGCCTTGCTTGAAAGACATGCCTACAAGCTGGTCTTCTGTGTCCTCCTGGATGATCTGACGGACACATCAGGAGCCTCCTCATGATGTGGAAATTGCCTGTGTAAAAACTGCTTGGTAAGGCAGGTCCCAGGCAAGAAGAAACAAAACATCTTGGGAGTTAAAATGAACAGTGTGAAAAAATAAAAATAAATCAACCCAGAAACTGAAGTGCAGAAACACAGTTCATTGCAGCAGGGTCAGAACCCCCCCCTCTTCCCCAGGCAGTGGGGAGGAGCTGATGGAGCAGGGTGGGCTCTACTCTCACACCGAGGAACAGGGCTGGTGTGGGCGAGGAGCTGGGATGGACCTGCCGGTACAGCCGGGGCAAAACCCCAGCTCTCATATCTCATCTCATCTCATCTCATCTCACCTCACCTCATTTCATCTCATCTTGACGTTCGGGGTAGGTGCACAGCGTAGGCAGCAGCACTGCCACCACTCTTTCCATCTTGGGGTGACCTGAACAGTCTTGGTGTAGTTAACACTGCTATGACCTACTGGTTCCCCCAAAACAGCACGCCACAAAGCCGAGGTCCCATGGTCTCTCCCTGCATCCTGGTACAATCAGCTTTGGGGCCAAGTGCAGGTGACGTTTCACCTGCAGCCTCAGGAGCTTCCTGAGGCTCTGGGGCTCTTGCGGCTCCATCCGAAGCACGTGAACCTTTGTTCTGCTGCAAAGTAGGACTGTGCCTATAAAAACACAATCTTGTCCTTAATCTCTTTCTTCAGAAATCCTGTCCAAAGCCTGAAATCACCCTTATGACCTAAAGTACTCGAGTCCTCAGGAGCAAAGACAACACTGCAGAGGACTTAGAGGAGACACATCCCTCATGCTGCTCACTAGTCAAGACCTCACTAGAGGTCTTTTGGAAACTGTACAGTGGCTATTTTGTATGACAATTCAATGTTCTCTTATTTGTTCTATTGTTTCCAAGAGTCCATTTAATTTTTTATCGTAACTCAGAATCACAGAGTCGTTGGGGTTGGAAAGGACCTTTTGAGATGGTCTAATCCAAAACCCCTGCTCAAAGCAACGTCAACTACAGCGGGTTGCTCAGGACATTGTCCAGCTGAGTTTTGAATACCTCCAAGGATGAAGACTCCACAACCTGCTGGGGCGACCTGTTCCAGTGTTTGAGCACTTACACCGTAGGAAAGTTTTTTCTTTTGTTTAAATGGAAGTGAGCTAGTGCCCATTGCCTCTTGTTACGTCACGGCACCACTGAAGAGAGTCTGGCTCCATCGTCTTAGTTGCAACCATCATATATTAATACACAAAGAGGCCCCCACAAGTCTTCTYGAGGCTAAACAAGCCCAGAAAAAAAATTCAGGCTGCTGATTGTCCACCAACATCTAAACCTTCCAGGTTCTTAAACTTAAAAGGCATCTGATGGTCAGCCTGAGAGTTTGCAAAGGGGATGCCTACGCTGGTGAAATAAAAAGCACCAGGCAGAGGCACTGGAATTTGATCACCCATATTGTTAGATATTTAGTATGGCCCCTGCCTTATTTTTAGCCCAGACTAACTAGCTCTCTCAAGCAATTCTCAGCATGGTTTGGGATTTACCCTGAGCTGAGAACCATCTGCAGCAGGTGGTTTGTATGCAGCTGCAGTTTTCTGGAGGGTGAGAGCGCTCAATATTATAGATGTGGGCACCAGAAGTTTTTAATGACTGCTATACACAAAGCCTAAGTGTCTATCGTACACTCAGCTATTGCGAAATCGCACTTATCTCTCACCTGATCTATACTACAATGTGGACGCAGGAGGAGAGGTGTCTAAACTCTTGCATATTCAAAAGTGTATCAAAGAGTCACCTGAGACAGCGTTGAGCCTGCTGAAAATACGACAGAGGTACGTGTCTGATTGCTACTGCACTTGTCCAGAAAATATCTGACACCAGTTCTAGATGTATCTGACCTTGAATGGGTAATAAGGCACAGCTCCTGTGCCACATTCCCCAACAAACAGGCATCCTGGGAGGCAGCAGGCTCCATCCTCCCTGCCGCAGGCAGCAGTGCAAGATGCAGTGGTGGTCAGGAGGCAGCCCTGGGATTCTGGTTCATGCTCTCTCGGTTAGGTTTTATTAAAAAAGAATCCAATGGTGGTCTAATATTAAAAAATATTAACTGCCCAGGACATGGAATTTACAGCCTTGGGGTAAAAACTCAGATTAGAAAAGAGAAAACAGACTGAAGACAACATAGACAGATGTTTTGAGTAGCCGGGGCATGAGGAAATTCATCAGAGTACTGAGATCTTGGTACTTAAATAAACCTGAGGCAATCTCAGAGCTTTTGTGTTCATCTCTGAAAGCACTAAGTCTTGTAAGGTGACACTCCAGAGGCTAGAAGAGGCTATCCATAAAGCTTACACCTAGGAACAATGTAAGAAGGAACTAACTACTACAGACCAGTCAGCTTAACCTCAGTTCTTGGGGAAAAAACACAAAATGAAACCACTTGTACTTAGAAGATAGGCTAAGTAATAGTCTACATGGAGTTTTTAAGAACGAATCATGCCAAAGCAAACTACTCTCCTTCCATAGTAAAAAATCAAATCCTATGCATAGGAGAGAAACTATTAACACAATACACTTTCACTTCAGCAATGCTTTTGACATCCTCTTGTGGGGTTTTACAGCTTTTCTCTTACATTTAGTACCATTCATGGATGATGGAATAAAGATTTACTTCTTACATCTGCAGACTGTATCACACTGTGGCAAGCTCCTGCTGCTTTATAGGACAAGATAAAATATACTGAAATACAAAATTATTTGAGAAATTGGAGAAGTGGTTTGAAAAAATAGGTTGCATTCTATTAAGACAGGTGCAAACTCTCRTATTTATTTTCAACATGTCAACTACATAAACACCCAATGGACGAGGCAGCGGTTCTGCAAAAACGCATTTGCAGATGAGTTTAGTTCACAACCCAAACATGAGTCAATAACCTCACGCTGTTGCAGAGTCCAGGAACGGGTTGTTTGAAGCAGGGTATGCTACGTACTACAATGCATGACTTATCCCTCGTCTCTGACTCCGGTGAACTGCTGTTTCCAGCCTGAGCATTGCAATTTAAAAAAAGCTACGGGTCAACTGGAGAAAGAGGGTGAAGACGAAGAATGATCAGAGGTCTGTAAATTATAACAATGAGGAAAGACTGAAAGAATGAAGAGAATAAAAGAATGAGAGGAGACAACATAAGAAACTTCAAATACACAACACTCGTTGCAGAGAGGCAAGTAATATATTGCTCTCCATATCCCCTGAGATAGGAGAATGAGCAGTGGGCTCAAACCGAGCAAGGAAGCATTATGTTAGGATTCAGGGAAAACTTTTTATCGGTAGATGAACTTACACATTGGAACAAATTACCTTGATGGACTCCATCTGGAGTGGACTCCATCCACCGAGGTTTTTTTAAAAATAATTTGGATAAGCATCTGCCCAAGAATGGTTTATGCATAGCTGAGCTGCCCTACAGTGGAAATTGCCTGTAGGTAGGTCCYAGCTGGCCTGTTGTTATTGAGAAGCAGGGAAACCACTAAACTGTCAGGGTGCTCCAGCTTCGATAATGCGGGTGCAGGCTGCATGTAGGGTGTTTACATTTATACCAACCTATTACTGGCAAAGAGATAAGGTATATGATCAAATATTCAGAAGTAATGGCCAACTTTAATTTTCATACTGCAGAGAGCAATGTTGTTTGTTTGGCCATTTCCAGCCTCTGCCGATTCCTCACAGGTCACTGTTCCCTTTCAAAGAACGTAAGGGAAAACCTTCCTCTAATGGATACACAAAGCTAGGTGGCTTTCTTCTCTCTACTTAGATCTAGTGTGGAAACATGTCACCTTCTGGTTCCATAGCTGAAACTTTCCCAGAGCATTATTTCCTGCGGCATGGTAAATAGGAATGTCTCAGAACATTTCACCCCCGACCCCATCATCATCATCATCATCATCATCCTATCTTTTAAAAAAAGTAATCTTTCCTCTAAAATACCCCCAGAATGTCCTGTAACTCATATTTCTATCAAATCTAAAGATATTAGAGATCTTCACTACTTTCAGGCTTGTGAACTAGATACATAGATATTGACTCAACAACTTCCCATCTCTTCTGTTTTGACGGAAGGAATTTTTTCCTTTATCCTTTAAAGCCCAAAAAATCTGACTCCCAGACACCCTTCTGCTCCCATCACTCTTCAAGCTCTTTGATTAGGTTTTTTCTATCACTCTTCCTTTTTTCATTTATCATTCTTGTTACCGGTCTTCATTCACATCGCTTTATAAACCCCTAGACATCTGTGAGAAAAAACACAGTATTTCATAGAAACTAATGAAGTAACGGACCACCACACTCTCAGTAACAAAGTAGTAAGATTAACCAAGAACTCAGATTTTTTTCTTTTTCAGTTCTTTTGTTGATGGGAAGAAGTCTTTGTGTTTATGTTGCATTTCAAGTGGTTTTTCTAGTAGCTCAAGCATTGCATTTATTTCAAACTGTTTTTTTCTCTAACTACAAGAGCCTGGTAGCCTTATGCAGCACAACTGTGCAGCACTTGTACAAAATCTGACATTCTGCCCACAAAACCACACCTGAGTTCCAAGCATCCAGCATGCTGGGCATCTGTATCCACTTCTTCTCACAAATGGGAAGTCATTTAAGGAACTGAAAATTTCTTATCAGTTACTTTGCTCACAGGATCAGTAGCCTTAATCTTTCCTTGATTGATCGTTGATCAATAATCCCCCAAGTTCCTTTACAACCTAGCTGTGAGATGTAACTATTTTCTCTGTGACASGCAAGTACCTTGCTGTAGCCTGTATAAAAATACAACATCATAATGGAAGAGTTTACAATGGACACCTGGATTTGAAAAAGTCACTGTCTTTCTCAAGCCTAGATGATTGCAGGCTGTTTTATGGAGTAGACAGTTTAACGAACCCTGGTTCATCGTTTGCCGCGATCTCAGGATGCCCTTACTCTTCCGAAAACATCAGATTTCATGGGTGAGAGGAAGTATTACTCGGGGTAAAAGGATTCTGAAGAATGACTGAGAAGCTGGTGGACACGGCGTGGGACCTGTTATTGATCTAAAGGTTTCAAATTAAATTTGTATGGGTATCGCATTACCTCGTGTGGATGCGAGTATTTCAAATGCATCTTCTAAATACGACTATTAGGAGATAATTATAAAGTATGAGGTATCATTCAAATGTGCAAATACCATTCTGGGCTTCAGGTTGGACGTCGGTAGGACAGCCCATATTTCTTTAGTGAATGAACTCCTCTGGAACACGTGGAAGGAAACCTAACTGTCGTCGCTGCTCTCATTTCTGCCCAGCATTTTATTAACACCAAAGTCTTACTGTCATCACCTTTGGAAGAGTTTTGGGTGTATGGTATAGGATTGCGATGGCAAATGCTATTCTTCTCATAAATCCAGGGAGACAGAATTTGTGAGAGCATTTGCATGCTACTATTTACTTTGATGAGAGGTACCTGTCCTCTCTGTGAAGTTATATGGGGTTCTTAAAACCTCTGCACTTAAAAGAAAAAAAACCAACCCAAAACATTCGTTTACTAGCCAGCACTCTTATGTTTGCACTCCATCTTACTGGACAGGTATGAGCGACTTGTGTCTTCCAAGATTTATTACTGTAATTCCCTTCTTTAAAAAGCCTAGCAGGTTCAGCTCCCCACCTGCTCAGCAGCACTGAACACCAGCGACATATCTCCTTTCTACTCAACTCTTGCAAAGGCTTTCTGCTACAAACAGAGCGCAAAGACCTGGTGGGAGTCAACAGCATAAGATGTAAGGCCTTCAAAATTACTACAAAAAAAACCCCAAACCCCATTTTTGCATGTGCATGAGAAAATGAACGGAGTTTATATTATTTTGTCCTCTGTAGCTTTCCTTCTCAGTAAGGAGCAAGTATCTCAGGAAGAGAATGGTCCTAACTATTATGGCATACAAGCAATGTGGAGATCTTTTCTTGGCCCTATTGGATGCAGATCCCAATTTTCTGACAATAACGTAGTATGACCAAACCTCAAACCATTATAGACCCCTGCAGAAACAACCTATAGAATTTATCCAGGGTAAAAGGATTTTGAAGTATGGTGGAGCTTGAAAAGAAAAAAGACTTTTTGACAGTGAATTGTAACATAGGTCTCTCATTTTATACCAAACAGCAGCAAGACCAAAGCTAAAGCTTTTCGAGCTGAGGACTAACATTTTAAAAGTTAAAATGTTAAAAAAAGTTTAAAAGCTAAGCAAACTCTCCAACACAGCTGAAGGTACGATTCCCATTGTCTTCTGCTTTCCTGGTGCTCAGCAGGAATGCTGAAGCCTCAGCAGTTCTGAGAAGATCATCCAAATGGCAAGCCCCGTTTTCTCTCAGCAAGAAAATTCATAAGATGATGATCATAAAATCTACTTAAAATCCTTAATATCACATAGGAACAGTAAAACCTTCTAGCGCTGTAATTTAGTTTTCCTATGAATAGGCCATTAAACTTGAGAGCGCGCCATGCTGGAACTTCAAGTCACAGAATCATAGAATATCTCAAGTTGGAAGGGACCCGTAAGGATCATCGAGTCCAACTCCTTGTCAGACTGGTATTTGTAATGAGGAGAATTCAGACCTTACCTACAGTATACCTTTTTTGGGTGACAGAAGAGGATTTAATGACAGTGTTTAATCAAGCCCCAAAAAGCCAGTTTGGCAAGCCGTTGCACTCCTCCATCACCCTGATTTGGAAGAAACTGTCAAAGAAGAATAAAGCTTGCATCTCATGGGCATCAGATTCCAGGTTCCTTGGTGCAAGGACCTCATGGTGTCGTGCAAAGTCCGAACCAGTACTTCACCTGCTCATCACTGTGGTATCACAGTGTTCTTTATGATCAACAGACAAAGAAGAGGAGGAAACAAATAACAAAAATGGTTCATATAACTGGTGTATCCAGGAGAAGAAGAAATGATCCAAGAACCAAGCTGCAGATTTATCCTGCAAAGATGTACAACAGGAAATCTGGTTTACTTGTTCCTTCTATATTTAAAAAATACTTATTAAATAATGCCTAAAGCCTAAAAGAAAAGTTACAAGAAGGGAATATTACAAATATTATTTAGGTTGTAGGTAGCTTTAACGAGATGAGATGATGACAGGCAGTGCTTAATGTTGAGGGAAGAAGAGCAACCACACACTGTTTTCAAAAAAGAGCAATGTGGGCAAGAACCTAATTATGGTAACTCATCCACATAACTCAGCCTAATTATCCACTCATCYGTAATTGAGTATTATCTCATATTTATTAGGTGCTCGTGCTTTTCCTAGCAGCAAGGCTGCACAGGTCAGCAGAGTCCTGCCAAGAGTGCACGGTCCCTGTGGACCTCTGCTCCTGCCGAGTGCCACAGGCTGCTGCCTGCCATGGTGGGTCACCCTCCACCAGAAGTCACTGGGAAGCAGCAGGCATGTCTGGCTCACAGACCAGATACCAACCTCTGCTTGTAGGAATCAACCTGCCCAGGTGTATCAGCAGAAACTCCGGAGGATCTGGGAGTGTGCTAACAGCAGAAAATGGGGAAAAAAAAGAGCTGAGGTAGAGCAGGTGGGAGAGGAGATGAAGGAGGTATGGGCTTGGGCAAAGGGAGGTGTTGTGTAGGACATCATTGATAACAGAGAGCCGAGGGTTGCTTTATATATATGGCTGTATATACATATATTCACCTAAAATACACGTAATCATCCCTTCTCTTAAAAGTACGCAGTCACCTCATATGCAGGATTACCTATATTGAAGTAATAGGGCAGTACTGAGGCAGGATCTGATATGTATGTGGAAGGGATTTTGTAAGGGAAAGTAGGCGAGGGGGCTGGGGACACAGGAGATTGTTTTCAGTCCCGGCTTTTATCAAAAAGATGATGCTTGATAGGAGACACCAGATTATTTCTTACCTCAGACTGATAATCTGAAGAGATCAGCAGAGGGAGACATCAGATGAAGTTGTGATCTTGAAAGCTGTGATTTAAATGAAGTTTGGCTTGCTTTCCATTAATGTCTTCACTTTATTCATCTAGTCACCTTCTGCTTTTCTCTCTTTTGCTTTCTAGATAACCGGTCTAGCAGAGCCAGCCAACCGTTATTTTAATGCACAGCACTCTGCTGTGGCCAGACTGGCAGGCCAAGCATAGCCCTGAGCAACTTAAATTCAATAAAAGAGATTTTGTCTTCTGAAGACTGGCTTGAAGAAAACAAGAGTAGCCCAGTCAGAGCTTGTTTGAGCGAACACAGACGAAGCTGCTGTCTAGCAGTGCGTAATTGCACTGGTTGCATGCCATCAGCCTCCTGCACTACTGAGCAACTCACATGTATCAAGTGACAAATGATGCATTCTCCTTTCTTCTCCTCCCTCCCCATTTATTTTTCTTCTTTAAGAAGAAACAGACTTGGATTTCAAGAATTAACTCTGAGATCTGCCTCAAATTATTTTGTCCCAGTAAGACTTCAAGCAAAGGCATTTCCCCTAAAAATGTTAATGGAATGTATTTGCATTCATATGGTGAGTGACATTTATTATAGTAACGAGTCTGCAGAAGGCAGTTCTAACATTTTATCTGATTTGAGAAAAAGCAGAAACTGATGGACTGAGTCAGATCCATTGCCACATAGTCCAATGTACAATTTCCAGCAGTGACCACTGCCAACTACTTCAAAGAAGTAGAAGAAACTTTGCGTTAGGCTGTTGTAGTATGAACAGTCYGTATCTGGGATCCTCTTAATTTCTAGCAGTTAGAGCATGTTAAAAAATAAAGCACATATTACATCCGAGAGGTAGGGCTGGAGAGGACATCAAGAAATAATTTTGTTCACATCAACCTCTCTCAAGCATTCCCAGCAGATACTGGTCTATCTTGGTTTTAAAATCTCCATTGACAAATATTCCATAACTCCTTTATGGTGGTTTGTTTCCATTCTCCACTTTCATTAAGGTCCAGATTCATAGAAAAACATAGGTGGGAAGGAACCTCTGGAGGTTTCTAGTCCATGCGCTGCTCAAAGCAGGGCCAATTCACAGCAGGTTGCTCAAGAACTTGTCTAGTTGAGCTCTGAATGCCTCCAAAGAGGAAGATGTCAGTTCTTCTCTGGACAACCTCTTGGACAACAATATTTGACCATTATCATGGTGAAAAAGTTTTTCTTAATATATAGTTGGAATTTCCCTTCTTGCAACTTCTGTCTGTTTCTGTTGCTTCTTGTTCTTTCACTGTGCACCTCTGTGGTGGGTTGACCTTGGCTGGCCGACAGGTCCCCATATGTCTGACTCATCAGGTAGCCGCAGACAGCAGTAAGATCCTCCTTTGCTTTCTCTTCTCCATCCTGAACATACCCAGCTCTCTCAGCCTCTCCTCGTATGTCATGGACTACAGCCACCGACCATCTTAGTGGTCTCTGCTGGGCTTGCTCCAAGATGTCCATGTCTTTCCTGCACTGTGGAGCCCCAAACCAGACACAGTACTGCTGACGTGGGCTCACCAGCTCTGAATAGAGGAGGCAAGTCACGTCTCTCGGCCAGCGACCCTCGCCCTCCTGGCTGCACCCTTGCCAGTGGTGGGCTGCTTTGCTGCAAGGGCACACTCCCCACTCCTGCTTTTCCCCAGGACGCCCAGGTCCTCTTCTGCAAAGCTGCCTTCTAGCCCGTGGGCGCTCAGCCCGCGCTGCTGCGTGGTGTGACCCTGCCCCAGATGCAGGACTGGCATGGGGCTATGTTGAACTTCATTATAATTGTCAGCTCGTTCCTCCAGCCTGTCAAGGACTCTCAAGTTAATGCCATGCAGCTGCAGTGACCTACTGAGTTATGTGTTACCCGTTTTAAAAGTTCCTGTATATTTATTTTGAACTGATCTGACTCCTCCAACTTATCTGCTGTAAAGAATACATTACATGATGCACCTTCAGCAGTAAAGACTGATGCAAACAACTCGCTGGGCTTCTTTGCTATGGTCTTTTCATTCCTGACTACTCTTTTGTACATCTTGGTCACCCAAAAGTCTTATTGATTCCCTAGTTAGATTCCTACTTTTGATGGTATTGAAAATCTTTTTACCATAGACTTCAGCACCCCTTGGGAAGTGCTCTTTGAATTCTTTTCCCATCTCTGAATCTCCTGTTAACATTTAACCAGGCATGTTTATAGGCTTTCTTTTTCTTTCCGTTTGGGCAAGCTCTCCATTTCTTGAATGCCATCCTTTCCTTGGGACATCCTCCTTAGCTTTCTTATTGACCCATGAAAAGAGTTTTTTGTATGGTTTTGTTTTCTTTTTGAATTTTGACACACACATTTCCTGAGCTTCTAATACAGGATTTTTAACAGCCTCCAGGCAGCTGACAGGCTTCCTGCTTTTTGGACCGATCCTGTTAGGATTTTTTCTAATAGTTTCATTTTTACGTAGTTCCCTTTCCTGAAACTGAATACCTGCATACCGGATTTACTTGGCGTGCTCTCTCCTGCTGTTAGAGCTAGGTGCGTGATGGTTACTGCTACAGATCAGCTAGCACAGGTAACACCACTCGAACTCGTCCTGGTGCACCACTCAGGACCAAATCCAGGAGCACCTCTTTTTGTGGATTCTAAAACTAGTTGTTCAAAGAAGCAGCATTTATTGCATTCCAAAGTGTTCGGCATCTCCCTCTGAAAAGGCATTGATTTAGTCTCTGTGTGGGTAGCTGAAATCTCCCACTGTTACTTACCCGTCCTAAATTCACAGCTTGTCTTACCTCACTTAACTTTTCCTGATCACTACCACCATCTAATCAGGGGGTCAGTATTTCTTTTCTATTATTAAGAATTTGGAATTTCAACCCACAAGGATTCTGCAGTTCTTCTCTTTTTCTGTGATATTTTTACGCTGTTACACTGTGTACTTCCTTTATGTACGATACCATTCCCTTGCCTGCACATCCTACTGTATCGTATCATTCCTGTACAGCTGGTAGCCTGGCCACCATATACTCAATGAGCATCCTTCTCCTACTAGATCTCCGAGATGTTTATTATATTGGGGTTTTTATTTGATGTTCCCTATTTTAATTCCATACAGGAAGAAAAAATTGTTCCTTTTTTTGTTTTGTTTTGAATTTCCCAGCCTCTAATTTACTCCTGTCTCTCTGTTTTAACGTTGTAAGAAGAGTATTAATAAAAATGACTGTGGCTGACAAATCTCAGCTATTCCATTTCCCACAAACAGCGAACCCTCAGAAGCGAGCCCTGCAGACACGGCACGCCGTCCCAGAGCTCAGCAGGATGTTCCTCCACCAAGTTGCAATGGCCAACTTGGACACCAGTCGTACAAAGTGCTGGCTAGGGAAGGGGGATCTCCTGTTGGCAAGAAATAATTAGAACCTGCCATGAAGCAGAGCACTTTAAACTTGGATTCCTTCAGAATATGAAAAATATATCCATTTCAGCTCATTAGTATTTCTGGACTGTGAATAAACAGTGGACCCAGTAAATAACCTTTAGATTCCTTGCGGCTAAGCTCCGGTCGCAATGGAAACACACTATTATTACTCTTACATCCTTTCTCTACCACACTTCAATCCCTGGCAGCACTTTGACATCTGCCCTACGATGTAACTTACTTGGACGAAAAGAAAGCAGTAATTTGTCGCGGGTCTTTGAAAAGTCTCAGTAAACTCTAAATGCTGCTTTCTTTACAGCCAAATAAGTTGCTTCATTTTTGACCTCTTTCAGAACTATGAAGTACACAGGAGCAGGTTGAGGTGATTTACAGATTTTTAAACGATCAGGTTCTTTCAGAACCAATATTGTGACCCTCTAGTTTTCATAATACTTCTTTATTGCTACCAGAAAAAGTCAAGTCATGAGTAAGAATCCTTCCACCATCTTCCAGAGTGAAACTGATGCAGCACTTACTGTCTCAACAACTTTAATTTTATGTGGATTACATAGAAATTCCCTCTTTTTACATCTAAACCAGAAAGTTTGCACTGAATTGCCTTAATATTTCAACATGACCGTAGTCCTAGTGAACTGAAAGACTTCGGAAATGCAAACATACCGTTTGACAGAGATAATGGGAACTGACAGTTAAAAATGTTTAAAAAGCGTAATTCTTTTTTATTAAAGTTTTACAAAAGGGAAATACCTGGTCACATCCATATGACAAAGTCAGATTATTGGCTGAACACACACTGAAGGAAATTATGCCTACCTTGCTGGAAAGGACTTGAAAGTATTTATACGACAAATATGTAATGAAAAGGTGCATGAGGACGCTGACGTTAAGGTGCTTCTCTAGCCACGCTAACGTGTGGCAGGACACACGCTCTGCCGTAGTGGTAAACGCTTAGGAGAGGTCATTGCTACTGCCGGAGGCTGTGGAAGACAAGGGCTATATCTGAAAYGGGATATGGATAATAATATGTTTTGCAGTAGCGGTCACGCCGAGCAGCAATGAGGGAGAGACGTTGGTGCCGCCGGCTCAAAGCTGTTACAGCAGGCCTAGGGACGCGCACCTTCGACGGACAGAAAGAGTAGCCAGGTTTTTGAGTACGTGCTAAGCCAAGCGGCTTCTAAGCAGCATACTCGGTGGAAATGCTGTAAAATGGCAGCCGTAATTCGAGGGAGATCCACTGCCGCTCAGCAACGTGGAAGATTGCTCCTGCAAACACTGCTCTCCTTCTGTATGGATAAAACAGCAAAGAGGGGTATCTCCCCATCCAGCTAGACTGCAATTATTCTATGGAATTTCAGTAAATTCTTAATTGCCATGATCTCCTGTAGCAATTTTCTGTTAAAGCAGTATTTATTTTTACCAATTTAAAATTGGTTGGGTGTTTCCTTCAGTTTCTTCTATTATAAGAGGCGGCAAACGTAAAAAATACCTCCCTTTCTCTCTCTGAGGCTCCTTCCCTCTGCAATAAATATATTCCATAATGTTTGTTCCATGATTTGTTTTCCTCAGGTATCTACGTATTTATCTCTTCTCTAGACTAAGTAGGACTAATCTGCTTATTCTCTTCTCTCCTCTGACCTAATTTCTAATAATTTGCGTCGTTGTTTCCCGTTTCCCTGCTCTTCCCCCGCTGCCTGAGAACGCAGTATTTCTGCTGAGAACAAGGAAAGCGCAGTGCTCTCTCGCATCAGCTGAATAAACAAAAAATGACAATTGCACACAGCTATTAGCATCAAGCTACTAATTAGACTCTGAAAAACACCTTCCATAGTCCACGGTCGGTAAAGAGGGATGAATATTCACTTACTGCATTTCCAGCTTCGGCAGCCAGCCGGGCGGCGTATCTGGCAATCAGCCTGTGCTCCTCGTCCAGCCTGCCGGGGCTGTCCAGGACACTGCCGGGGAAAAGCCAAAACACCCCGTCAATATCCGCCGCCTCTGGATGTTACTCATACCGGGGGATGACAGAGAAAAGGATGTATTATTGCAAAGAGACGGTGATGGGAAATAGAAGAGTCACACTGGAAATAACCTAGATCGCTCCCTTTTTCATTCCGCTTCCAAAGGGGAGACTGCTCTCAGGACTTTCCGCCCAGCAGCATTTTCTCCAGGATTCACATATTCCAGTTTTAAATGATTGACATAATTTGTTTTCAACAATGCATAAATACGTATCATTGGGAACAAATTTAATTTGTTTCTGAGGAGCTTGTCTGCAAACCCTTTTGGTTTACTCAAGGTAAAGAGGGGCAACTAGCTGAATGGCGAAGGAGAAAAGCTTCGTCCTCAGGAGACGTGGGATGACGACAAGCATCAAAGCCAGGATGGCTTCTAGGAGGAAGAGCGGGGGGAGCCATGCTGACCTGAGAAGTCACTGAACAACATCAACTTGAATGCAAATAGTACTCTGTAACCCAGCCTGACGACCACCTGACCTAGCACCACCTTCCAACACCCGAACGCACAAAACGCGGTAACGCGAGACCTGGCCCTCCCCACCCCAGCGAGCAGAGGATGAAGCAGCTCCAGCTGCCCCGTATTGCCTGAGGCAGGCAGGCTGCAGCCGTCTTGGGAACGTTGCTGAAAGAGGTGTTAAAAAATATTTCCAATAATCATCAGCAACAGTGACAGCACGACGAGGTGACAGAGGAAAGGGACGCTGAATTTTGAACCAGGAAATCCAGAGACAGCAAACGGGAGAGATCCCCGGGATTAGGAAGTGAAAGGCAGCACCTGGGYCTTTCTCACATTTAACAGGAGCATCATCCCCTCCGTGCATGTTAACCATTAACATGATTAATCCAGTCTGGTAACCCAGTTAGTGCCTGGAGTGCTGAATCAGTTTCCACTATTCACAAATAATTGTCTTTTTAACTATAAAGACACAGGGGGACAAACGATAATTTTCAGGGTGTATTAATTGAAACCAGTCACCATTAAGATCTATTACCAGCTCCGTTTTGGCGGCACAGTGGCCTGGCCACAAAGAATCAGCAGGGGAAAGCCAAATGAAGGAGCAACTTTTTAAGTCAGCATCCAACCGAACTATTCAATAGTTGCTTCTTGTCTTACTGCTGCAGACAGATTTCTCATCAGAGTCTCCCTTTAAAAGGGAAGCCACTGAATTAGTTACACAAACCAAACCACTGTTAACTGAAAACAACCAGGATTAACGTGGAAATGAGCAATGCGCTTGACGTTGCAACACAGCCTTCCTAGCGCTATCCTTGATGTTCCACGTGGGATTCACAAATACCGTGCTGGCTGCCGTAAATAACACGGCGCTGTACCTGTATGCGCTTACAGTGAAATTCAGGACCAGGATCACGCCACAGACAGCAGCAAAGAAAGAGAGACATACCTAGTGCACAGCAAAAGTTACTTCTAGTCCAAATTACCACTTCACAAGATAATTTACATTTCTTTAAGCTTAATTTCACAGATTTATGTCTACCTTATTTAAACCTCACCGATTTATGTTTACCTTATTTAAAGAACCAAATCTATATTGCATACCTTATGTTTATTTAAAAATGTAGATTTAATCTCTTTTTGTAACRCCGAATTTAACAACTTGATCTCTTTTAAGACTCTGAAAGTCTGCCAGATGATGTGTTTGAGATGGCATAGAAACRTTGGACTGAATTTAATAGACGTACGGCTACAATTTACACGGAGGGGTCTACGATGAGTATAAATTGCACTATTATGCCTCTGCTGGATTAAGACCTGAAGATATTCAACTAAACAGTGGAAAGGAAGGAGCTGGCGAAAGGTGAGCTAAAACAGTGGGGAAACAGATTTAAGAGAAGAAAAACCGGAGTCTTTGCACTAGGCTTGATGAACTTCTCACATGCCTTCATGCTAGTTCATTTTCTGATTTTTTTTTTGTTGAAGGAGAACGATCTTTCCCATCCCACTTCCTGAATTTGATACTGTTTTTGTTTAGCTTTCCTCTGCAATTTTGCCTGTACAAGTTTTTTTCTGCTTTTACAGGAATGCAGATCATTCCATCCCTTCCACCCTTCCCATAGTCTGGTACCTCCTCATACCTCTCCCAGCTCCTGAACTATTACTTCGTCTTATCTAAGTGAATTAGAAAATAGGTATTGACAATTTCTTACTTTCTTGAAGAAAACCTGTAATTTAAAGAAAAAAAATTCTTTTGCGTTTGCTTTTAGAAATGTTTTACTATGGAGAGGAAGTGAAGTTCAAGCACATCTCCTGGCCCTCCTGCGTATTCTTTAATACCAAACAGTTTGAAGAAATGAACCACTACTGCAACCTACAGCTCTGTCGGATTAACAGAGAGGGCATTAAACACAACCTACAAAATACCACAGAATTCTTTACATTGTTTCATGAAGGAAAACTCATTTCTTTGTTGTTTTAATTTCTGTGGAGACATTGCAAAGGATTCCTACCCCGAAACCCCTTCCTYGATCGGAGCCCTGCGGAGCTCCCTGTCCTTTGGGACAGCAGCAGCACCGCAAACTGTGAACCTTCCCCCTGCCTAAACGAGTCCCCTCCGTACCCAGTGCTGCCTGGGCAGAGAGGTCCTGGGGCGACAGCCAACGCACAAACTAGAGGAGAGCCGCTCAAGAAGAAGAGGAAAGGTGGCACAGGGGAAGAATAAGCCTGGCTTAAGCCCAGAGCTCAGAAGGGAGGAGGGTACGTGAGTGAGAGTTCAGAGATTTTCACAGCAGCAGAATTTTGGAAAGGTAGTATTATAGATTGCTCTATCTTAAAAATACTCTGCCAGGTGGTTTGGTCTATTTTGAAGACATTGTGCTACTTACACAGCACCGATTAGTCAACCTGTGAGCTCTCCCACTTCTTCCTTTGGAGATGCAGGTTACAGCTGGCACATGGATAACACGGATGGGAAGGTCTGACCGGGGGGGCTTTGACATCCCGAGCGTCACCCTCGGGACAGCCCGGGTCTGTCGCAGGGGCACTGAGACAATGAGATGGAATCAAAGCRATTGGAGCCACAGAACATGAGCACCCCGAGGGGAGACGGGGAGGGTGAAGTGATGCTGATTTTCAGGTGTCAATGGAAATGTTTGAGACAATGTGATAAACGCATGGAGGAAGCATTGCTTCTGCAGTCACTGCGGTCTGACCCAAATGTGTGCAGGCACTGAAAGGGATGTTCGCAGCCGCTGCCCTCCACTGCTGCGCTGGCAGTAGTGTCGGGGCAACGTGATGAGCCAGCAAAAGAAACTGAATTGGCTTAAGACTGGCCTGAACAAAACAGTAACTGGTTTTCTGCCCCCTGAGCCAGCTCAGCGGGGAGTTAAGACAAAGGTGGGAGCGGGTGCACCGGCAGGATGAATGGGGCGGGGGGGAAAAGGGGAAAAATCAGCACCCGTGCTTATGTTGGCTTGAGGCTCTCATGAAACCGTGCCCAGCAAAATGGGGGCAAATGCAGGCTGTAAAGAGAAAGCCAAGACAGCAGTGCCCTGTTGTTGAATACTAACACAAAAATGAGCTTCGACAACCAAAGTATTGGCTAGGGATGGCCGATCAGTAAAGGATGTAAGAGAAGATACATCATGGGGGAGGCTGAGATCTTAGGCTCCTTCCAAAACTGCTTAGGAATTCATGATGCTGACAAGTGGCAGAGGACAGCAAAAGAAGGCATGGCTTGTTCTTCCAGCACCGACCTGAAGGGCCACACGTCCCAGGTGTCAACTGATGGTGAGCCAAGAGTAAGGATCTTGGGGACAGAATATCTTTAAGAAAAGTGACTTTTTATTTTAATTCTCTTTTAAAATCAGGAGTGATGCAGGCAATTGCAGTTTCAGAGAGTCAGGAATTCAAAAGAAACCAAATCAAACCAGCCAAACAGCTAACCACCCACCCATCCACCTAGATCAACCGACCAAAGGTAAAACACATAAATCCCATGGCCAGCTGCCTTCTGCAGGAAATGCAGAATTCATAATACATAAAAATAATGACACTCCAGGTAGGGCTACTTAAGTTTTTCTGGTGAAAAGTGGAGCTGAAATAGAGGCTTCATGGGGACTGGGGAAAAGCAGGCTTGCTGAATGATGTGGAACCTAAGTTATGAATGCTGAGCTTAAGAAATATGTAACAAACAACTGTCCAAGTAATAAAGCACAACTCATCAGCTCCGTAAGCTTTCTAACTGTATAAGGTATAATTTGCTGCACTCTGCAGCTGTCTTTGCCTGCAGCACATCCTTTAGGGTGGGGATTTTCTATTATTTCTTTGAAAAGCACTTAACCAATTTGGCTTGCTACCACAATAATAGAGTAGGTAAAAAAAAGAAAAATATATTATTGTAAGATAAATGAAATCCACTGAGCTCTGTTTGCTATATTCCTTTTGTAGCTTGGATGGACTTTTTGGTTGGAGGACATCAGTGAATTAAATAATTTTTAATATGATGAAAAATCTCAAGGATCCAGCTAGCCATGGCTTAAAGGCTCTCAAAGTTTGGCTGAAAGACATGAAAAGATGCTGGGCGATAAAGAGCAAAGGTAAGTATACACAAAATCAGTGACTGCAAGTGGAAGAAAGATAAGTTCAAATTTGAAGTAGGGCTCTTTTAAAAAAGAGTCAGCACAATTAATCACTGCGACAGATTGTCAATGAAATGAGTGGCTTCTCCATCACAGTGTTCTCCGAAAGCTACATCTTCAGAGAAACAAAGTATTAGATTCAGCACAGGGATGAATAGGAGTAATGATTTTAAACTAAAAGAGGGGAGATTCAGACTAGATAGAAGGAAGAAATTGTTTACGCTGAGGGTGGTGAAACCCTGGCACAGGTTGCCCAGAGAGGTGGTCGATGCCCCMTCCCTGGAAACATCCAAGGTCAGGTTGGACGGGGCTCTGAGCAACCTGATCTGGTTGAAGATGTCCCTGCCCACGGCAGGGGGTTGGACTGGATGSCCTTTAAAGGTCCCTTCCAAGCCAAACCATCTGTGATTCGATGAATAGGGTAGAATAGAATAGGATAGGATAAGACAGGAAAGGATAGGATAGGACAGGACAGGACAGGACAGACTAGACTATTTCAGTTGGAAGGGACCTGCAACAATCATCTAGCCCAACCGACCGATCACTTCAGGGTTGACCAAAAGTTAAAGCGTATTATTAAGGGCATTGTCCAAATGCCTCTTAAATGTCCAAATGCCTGGACACTGGTGTGAGATGACAGAGAAGATGCTCTAACGGTCTCTTCTGGTCCTGAAGGCTCTACTCCCCTGACAGGAGAGGGGCCGTGAGGAGCATAAGAACAGCAGCTGGGCCAGAAGAGCAGTCCTGTACCTTGTCTCCCACAGCAGCCAGGAGCAGATGCAAACAGCAGAACAGAAGAGAGAAAGCAAGCGGTGGTTCTTACAGGAAATGCTGTCCGCAAGTGAGATTTACTGTTACCTCAATCGGTCAGAAACAGGGAYGGTCTGCAAGGGCTGGAGTACACTGAGGATCTCCACACAGCCCGCCAAAAGCAGACAGATACACTGTTATATGAGATTTTGTGGGGCGAGGGGTGAAGATCAAAAGAAGTGACAATGGAGCACAGATCTCACCAGTCTCTCATGCCGACTGGGAAGACACTCCCATGCACAATGAAACTAGGATTTAAATTATTTTCTTCGCRTTTGGCTCCTTCTAGGAGTACGCTGTCACTCTGGTAACAGTACCAAGTGATTTTTTTAAATTTAAAGACCTAAAAGACTGAGAACCTCTACTCCAACTGGTTGTAACATGGCAGCTATGAGCTACGTACAGTATTTCAATCTGTCATATACCCTTCAAGAGGCACTCTTTTGTATCTCAAAATCCTATGATTACSGTAATTGAGTGAAAGTGAGACTCTGAAATTCCTTGGGTTTTATTGTCTTATGGACAATATTATGGGCTTTCAGTTCATAGCAGGTGATAGCAGACAACAGTGATTCACTACCAAGGAAAAAACCTGACTTTCCGCAGAGATCTAGACAGCCAGAATGCACTTCATCGATACAGCAGTGGAATATAGATTTCTTCGTGACAGAGTGATGAAATAGGACTCTAAAAATATTAATCAGAGGATGACAACATGGATGGAGCAAGGCCTTTACATATAGCCTCCAGATCACTAAACCTCCTTTTCCTTTCCAGCACAGCTCTGGCTCTGTAAAGGCATAATTTAATTAGGTGCAAAAGTGGAATACGGAAAACCTCCTGGCTATGTCCTGTGATGAAATGGGAGAGCTGCGCTTTGGGGCTTTAGGGTAAAATTTCTCTACATAGACACAGACATGAGATATAAATGTGCACTAACACTAAAGCTGAGATAAAAGAAATTARTTCTTCAAAGCATTAACATTTTTTGGAAAGGCACAGAAAGAAACAGTCATATTAAGCAGGTCATGTTGATGGGATTGAAAGCTTGCTTGTTTAGCCGAGGTAACAAAGACAGTGACAGGAGGATGGGACATCTGTCTGCGACTGCGTTTGGGGTGGAGAGGTAAAAGCAATAAGGAGAAAGAAGAACAGTCAGAGTTACAGGGCAATGTTGGCACGAGAACTAATGGGTATGAGCTGGCTGTGAAAAAATTTAAGGTGGAAATTAGACAGTTTCCTACTGGTGAAAGACGAGATTCCAGAGTGGTCATGGAGAGAAAAATTATCTAACCGGTTTGGAACGATGTTAATCCGTTCACGTAAGGGATTCTGTAACACAGCGAATGCAACAGGGTGGGACTGGACGCAAACTGATCCCTTCCCATCTGATGTTTTCCCCTGTGCATATTCGTGTGTGCATGCGTGCATACATGTTTGTGTATTTTCAGAAGATTTCGGAGAATACGAAATACATTTCCCTTTATTTGCCAACGGAGGCCAAATACCTTTGATTGGAACATCACTCCCCAGAGGAAGCAGCGTTACTGTACCCGTCCCTGCTCCAGGAACGCTTTCCTAACACTAACCGTGCACCGCTCTGCAGCCGGTTCACGTAGGTTGCTATCAGTGCATGCTCGTCAGCTAATCGGCTGGCAGTATCCAGGTTGCACTGTAACCTAGTAGCAATGAAGGCAAAAGAGAGCAAACAAAACAGGACATAAATACAAAGCAAATAATTAATGAATGTTAACGAAACAAACAGTTAAAAATTAAAACAAACAGATGAGTAATTTAAAATGTAAATACGTTTCTGCAAGTCACATGAAAAGGATACCTTCTGCAGTTAAAGATTAAAACACAGATTAGAGACACGTTTGGGTACCTAAATACGCAATCAATACAGCTGTGGAGCTTGCCTGAGCCTGCTGTCGCTCCGGGAGAGCGGGACCGCCCTAAGCGACACGATCGAGAGCATCGGGCAGCCTCCGATTGCAGCAGTGACATTTCCACCAGGATCCGCGGTCTTCAGGGAGCCGCTGGGAACGGACTGCGGAGCACAACCAGAGCCACCGCGGCTGGGGGGCGGGGAGCCTCCAACCTGGACAGAACTTACCCTTCTGCTGTCAAACAGCTCCAAAAATAACCCAAACCACACGGGGTTGCAGTTCTATTGCTATGTCTAAAATCAGAACTGAAAGCATCCAGTCCCTTCTCTTTCTCTCGTAATAATAAATGAAAATAGGAGGAAAGTGATAAAAAACTAAAAAATTAGTGGTTGGTATCAACAGAACTACCCTCTAACAGGGATTCATTAAATGACGACGTATTTTTTTTGTTTTGAGGACTCATAAAAATAAAGCTACTATAGTCTGGAATATTTCTATGACTAGAGATTGAATGCAAGAAATATTTGTCAGAAGTAATCCCACATAAATAACTACTTGTCTATATGGCCCAATCAAAACATGGTGGTTTCTACCACGCTTGCGACAGCAGCATCTCAAAAACCCTGGGAGAACACAGCAAAATGGTTCTTTTTTTATCCCAGGCATTGCACACAAAGGCAGCAACATTTTCTTCTCCAACCCAAAAGAGCGATACACCAACTCTGCTATGTTAGATTTCCTCCACATCCACGTGAAGTTTTGCCTACAGGACTCCAGTCTGCTGTTCCACCGCATGACATGGTGCACGTGTAGAGAAAGCACCACTCTGCTGGGAGATGAAAAGTCCCGTGCAGATAGGAGATCAGATTGTTACCTAAAAAATGATTCTCGAACACGTATCACCATTATTTTAGCATAATATGCATTTCTTCCTAAAACACAAGTGTATGAAAAATTCTGTTTTCATTTCTATGTCAGCTTTTCAAGCCGCTCTCTCAATTTATAAACTGCAGTTAATTCCTTCTCCACACATGTCCAGGAAGTATTTGTTTCAGAAGCTTTTATAAACATGGCATTTATTGCTTTCAGCATCAATATACCGATACTATGAAAACAGAATTCACATTTTTTAGACATACAAACTCTTTTCTTCTCTGTTACGTGCAGCAACATGTCAGAGAAGTCTGCCAGAAGCAGAATAAGACCTTATAAAAAAGAGGCAAAATGGAATTACCCACGTCAACCCCTCCAGGCAACGAACAACCTTTGCAATAATGGGTTTGTAATAAGAAAGAGACTTAACATTAACCACTGCACAGAAGAATTTTTAAGCAATCTACACTTCGTGAAGCCTGACTACTGGCAAGTGCTGAAAAGCTTTATTTTAGATATGCTTTATAGCAGGCACATTGCTGCAACCACAACAGTTAAGATTCCAGGACCTTTTTCATTATAACTCATTACACATGCTCTTTTGAAAAGGAAAAAGCCCAGCAGAAATGACCACGTTTTTAACTCAAAATGGGAGTAGCTTTAACAGTGATTAGCATTCCTGGTTTTGGAAGAAAAAGAAGAGTTAGATTAAATTAACRGGCATCTGAACACCATTCCTAGCACGTATCCGATTTTTCATCCACGTTTGTAACACAGGTAAGCTTGCTGCTGGTAGCCCAGCCCCCTCCAGGGCATCGCTCAGCAGCCTCCAAACCTCAGAAAACCACAGAACGCAGAATTACGGCGCACGCTGACAACCTCCTCTCTGCCTCCTCCCAGGATGGCACTAAGGGAGTAGCAATCACCTGCATGTTTTCTGGCTGCTTTACTTTGCTAGGTACAGCTATATGGAATCACGGAAAGAGTAAAGGTACCGTCAGATCAGGTTTTTGATTACAGGAGAGCTGGAGAAAGAGGGTCACCGGGGGGGAAGCCCACTGCTCGTGACAAATCTGTCACCAAAAGAAGTGGATGCACCCCGGGAAGAATCCATCGCTGTGTTTGGCAGGCTGTGTCAACTACAGCGCGCAGGTATTTTCTCCTCGAGGAGAATATCTAAGTGTAGCAGGCAGGAGAAAGTGCAGGGCTTAGTGGCATTCTGTGGCTTTCACTGGGGTATTGTAAAAATCTTGTAGGTATGCGTGTGGCTTTCATAGAGCAAAATTAAAATATAAAAGCTAGTGTAGGTAATCCTAATCTGCAAAACTCACATAAACACAAGCTTCGTGGTTCAGAAGAAAGCATTAAACTCATATCCACTGTCCTAGGACCTTCCTGGCTGAACATGCCGCTCTGTTTGCAAAAGGCAGACTGCGTTTGTCCCCTAAAGCAGAGCCATCGTGGCGGCGCTGGCTCATTATTCAAAGAAAGCAGAATTTAAGTTATGCTGACATGTACCTTTAACTCTCGTTTCCAAAGGGTTTGCCTTTTACTGAATTCAGCTCCCCTGGGAAAGCCTGAGATAACTATGGACAAGCTTAATTCTTTGTAAATGTTGTCAGTATAATACCTACTGAGTGTTTGTATAGCAACTACTGCTCATTCAAAGCAGCTGTAGCATGCTAATTTACAGCTAAGCAGCAGTGCAGATGGCAAAAAGTAGAAGCAATACATGACAGCACTATCGACAGGACAGGAAAAGAAATCACAAACCTAGTACACATACCTAGATCTTAAAAATTTATTTCACGTTGGCCTCAGTTAAGGTGCAAAATTGTGTGGCATGTCCCTCTGCTTCCCTGTCCCACCCAGCAATGTTCCCCGTGGCACGTAACGAAATCTGCAACATCACCAGCCTACCTCCTCTCGTCTTCCTATGAAGCGACCAGCATCTCAGTAATACCACTGCGCCCCAGCTGCTCCCGGCGCCTTCGGCTGCTGCGTGCCCCGCTTCGCAGGCAGGGATTTACTCGAAGGCCACTCGCACACTGGAAACGCTGAGCAAGGTGTGGGCTGAGCCGGGGATTGCCTGGGATGGGGATCGCCTGGGATGGGGATCACCTGGGCTGAGCTGGGGATC
>JAYKAV010002922.1:191022-211138 GCA_035582835.1 Phoebastria nigripes
TGGGGATCGCCTGGGCTGAGCTGGGGATCGCCTGGGCTGAGCTGGGGATCGCCGCCTCCCCACTCCCAGACGGCTTCTCACCTCTCCCCATCGCACCCCAAGGCTGCTGACTCGTCTCCTTCCCTCTCCCCACCTCATCCAGGGATGTCATACATCGTAATTCTGTATTCACTTGCTTTCAGATGTTTAAATGCRTATAATCCTCTACCTCTACATTTCTGGTGTTTTGAGGTTTAAGTGTAGTCACTCTGTATTTTGGAAGGCTATTAGATACCCTTGATGAACTAGCATGGTATTAAAAATGTTCTGAGGCATTTCATTTCCTTGGATGAGAGAAAGCCCTGTAATATCTCTGTTCATCACAGCCCAGCTCCATCCTTCTTCATTACCCCTGGCTCTTTTCTGAACGCCATCTCACCAGACCCGGGCTTCACCCAGCCCTGCTGCACCACACAACCATGACACAGCTCTCGGTCACCAGCCACCGAGTCACAGCTCCCAAGGACACTCTGATAACCGCATGTGTTGATTAGAACAAATTCTCCTCTCTGGCCTTGATAAATGCAGTTCTGACCTTCTCTATTCTTTTTTTTCCCATCACTTGTACATCAAAAGGCAATTTTGGAGTAGCCCAAGCCAATTGTGAATTTGGATAGAATTTGCTGAATAATTTTAAGCAAATTGAAAATAACAAAAACTTAGGAATCGCTTCTCCATATTGCTCAAGCCATGTTGCTAGTGGACGTTTAGTCTCCTGTTGAAGTTGTTTCATCTAACACACTGAGATATACTCTTTAAATTAAAGAAAATCAGAACGGCTCTATGGCTTGGTAATTAATTTACTAGAACTGTGATGTGGAAAGGACCTCTGCAGGTCTCCAGTCCACCCCTCTCCTCAAAGGGGGATCAAACGGATGAGATGTTTTCCTAAACCGTTCCTAGAAAGTGTACTGCCGTACTGCGTAACCTGGTCTGAAACGGATCTGCAGCACTCAGCAAACCTCTAGACCTGCCGTTTCCACCACTCATCTGAAACCTCCATTGCTGAGAACTGAATCTGGTGCTTCTCCTCCCCGGGTGGCCACCGAGTCCTCTCACCAATCCCTTGCCCATGGGGACCGCACTAAGASCTCTGCCAAAGCAGAAGACTCTCCTTCTCTAGAAGGTCAAGCTGTCGATACCATCAGCTGCTTCTGGACTTGCGATGCGTCTACAGCCTTCTTAGCTATCCAAAAGTCAAGACAGCACATCAGGTGGAAGCCACCGCTACTGAATCATTGTCTGAGCTGTCCTAGACATGGTGCTCCTGTTACCACAAACCCCAATCACATTGTCATCTCCTTTTCTGTGGGAGTTTTGTTGATTTGCATTCAGCTCCTAATCCACTACAATTCCCCAGTCACTTTTCAGCAATAGGCATGTCTAGTCAGTCATTCTCTACTTCGTATTCATGCATTTTATTTTACTTTCTGTCGCTCGAAGCTGTCTTTATTAATTTCATCTTATTGATCTACAGGACCATTCTGAATTAGAGGCTTGCCCTCTGAAGAATCTCCAGTACCTCCCTTGCGTAGTGTCGGTATGAAATTTATGTACACGTCTTCCCCATTTCATCGTGCAAGCTGCCAAGGAATAAATCGARTAACGCTGAACTGGGAACAGACCCTGTGGGATCCCACCTGACACGTGCTCCCTCTTTGGTAGGAAAATATTGATATTTTCTTTCTCTGACTGTAATTTTTCAACTGGTGTTGCACCCACATAACAGCAGTTTCAACCAGTCCACGTTTACCCAGTTTATTTATGAAAATACCATATGGGATAGTGTCAAAAGCTTTATGAGTCAATACATTTTAAATTAGTGCTTCCCCCTCCTTCACGAGGCCACCCACCCAGGCACCCAATTTCCATTCTTTGATGATATAGATGGGTCAGCTATTTTTATTCCCTACTCCCCTACGTGGGTATGGACCGATTGTTTTATGACGCGTTCAGGAATCTGAAGGTATCCCTTCGACTTTCAGACACGTATTTCAGCAAAAATACTTCTTTATATAGCCTGAGAGCAGAGAAACAGCAATGTCGTCTCTTGACACCACAACGCCACYCCCTCTCCTGTCTCCTTTTTTTTCATGATTAAAATATAACTGGATCGGTTCCTTGACTGTATGGAAAAAGGCCCACGGCCCGCGGTGCCTGTACCACTAAGGGATGGCCGGCCGGCGGGGACAGGGACACTTCGGGGTGGTTCTGCAGATGCAGCCACAAACACACCAACAGCCACCATACGCAAAGCCAGGTTACACCAGGCAAAGCAACAGTCAAAAGATAGCAAGAAATAACATTAACCATGTTCCTTCTGAGGGAAGGAGGGGAGCAGTATTAAGTGGGAAGAGAAAAATGAGGTCAGAGGAATCTGCAGAGAGCTGCAGGACCCTCCTCGTCCTGCTTCTCAGCAGTGACGGTTGAAGGTTTGGGTCTGGGTGCTCAGTCATGCCTGGGGCTCGAAGACGTAACTGCACGTCAGCGAGAACGGGGTTTGAACGGTTTGTTGGCTCCTGCCCCAAATTTTACACACTAAGACTTGGCTCTGCAGCTTTATAAGCAACTCAATAAATTACTAAGGTATTTAAATGGTGCTTTTGGTGTCTCAAATTAATTTCTGTTCTGAAAATCTACCAGGAAAGCCAAGTAAAATAGACAATTTATTGAAAATCATGTCATTTGTCATTTGTCTACAGCAAGAAATCCCTGCAAATTTCTACTATGCTGGCTCACAACATTGCAAATCTTTACAAAATTGCACACTGCTGCTCTGGCTACTGAGAAGGGAAAGAGCTTTTGAAAGAGTTGCCAGGACGTAATCTAGAGGGATCTCTTGTTTTCTGTCACATTACTTTCCCCCATGATTGATTTAAATAGATGTTAAGGTCAAAAAGGATAATTGCCACCATTCTCTGCATAATACAGACTATGAAATTTAGCACAGTAATTTCTGAATCAAAGCCATGCTTCTGACTGACCTGCAGCGCTCTGTTCAGACAGTGATGTCATCTGGCTTAGAGATTTAAAGTCATGGGGAAGCCACCACTTTCCTTGAACACTCTAAACAACCTTTTAATTTCTTCAGACCCCTACCTCCGGCTGTCATATGCAGGAAAGACGATGGGGCGTATATCCAAGCTGAAAATCACACCATATAATTACACAGGGAAATGTAATGCAGTCCAACAGCAGCAGCATGCCGGATGGTCATCATTAAAGCAGAGGATACAGGGAAAAAACATGATCTTGTAACACTTGAATTTAAAGAGATACAGGACAGGGAGGAATGAAGAGCCAGCAAAGTGGCTGCAGAAGGACAGCAGTGATAAAAACCATTTGAGTATGTACGCTGCTGTTAAGTTACTTCAAAAAAAATCAAAATCTTCGTCAGGAAACTTATACCAAACGTGGAAGAACATGTGGAAGCGTAAAAACAGACGACTTGAACAAAACGAAAGTATCAGCATCATAGTGTTGCCAGGAGGTGGAGGGAGGGGATCCTTCCCCTCCGCTCAGCACTGGTGAGGCCACACTGGGAGTGCTGGGTCCAGTGCTGGGCTCCCCAGTACAAGAGGGACATGGACAGGCTGGAGAGTCTCCAGTGAGGGGCCACCAAGATGCTGAAGGGACTGGAGCATCTCTGCTATGGGGAGAGGCTGAGGGAGCTGGGGCTGCTCAGCCTGGAGCAGAGCAGGCTCAGGGGGATTGAATCCATGTCTATAAACACCCGCAGGGAGGGTGCCAAGAGGACAGAGCCAGGCTCTTCCCAGTTTGTGCCCAGTGCCAGGACCAGAGGCAACGGGCACAAAATAAGAAATTCCATCTGAATACAAAAACCCCACTTTTTTACTATGAGGGTGGTCAAACACTGGCACAGGTTGCCCAGAGAGGCTGTAGACTCTCCACCTGTGGAGATATTAAAAACCCAACTGGACACGGTCCTGGGCAACCTCCTCTGTCTGAGCCTGCTTGAGTGGGGTTTGGACCAGACAATCTCAAGAGGTCCCTTCCAACCTCAACCAGTCTGTGATTTCTGTGACTTTGTTATATAAACATTGAGGTGAACTAGGCTGACAAATCTCGGAGCAGACGAAGGTCAGGTATCTAGGGAAAAAAATAAGTGTAGCCAAAATGGAGTAAAAAAGAACTGAAGAAGAAACAAAGCGTTTGAAAGTGATGAGAAAGGTGATAGAGAGCAAACCCAAATTCTCAAGAGTGCAGTACTCTGGATCTGCTCTGCTGCAGGGTGCTGCTGATGGACACTCTTGCTCCCCGCTCCCTTCCCATCTGGCATGGCGTTTTTATCACCACTGCTCTGTTGGACCCAACAGCCCTGTGACAGCAGTTAGATTGCAATAAAGTTATTGGAAAACCCATCATGAACCGGCGGGAGGAAGAACTGGAATGAAGGAGAAATACTACTTCAGCGGCAGCATGCAAGATAAACTGAAGCGGCACTACTGTGGTGTTCCCCAGGGCTCAGTATTGGGGCCAGCTCTGTTTAATCTCTTTGTCAACGATCTGGACGAGGGGATCGAGTGCTCCCTCAGTCAGTTTGCAGACAACACCAAGCTGGCCGGCAGTGTCGATCTGCTCGAGGGTAGGAAGGCTCTGCAGAGGGACCTGGACAGGCTGGATCGATGGGCTGAGGCCAACTGCATGAGGTTCAACAAGGCCAAGTGCTGGGTCCTGCACTTCGGCCACAACAACCCCATGCAACGCTACAGGCTGGGGGAAGAGTGGCTGGAAAGCTGCCTGTCGGAAAAGGACCTGGGGGTGCTGGTTGACAGCTGGCTGAGTATGAGCCGGCAGTGTGCCCAGGTGGCCAAGAAGGCCAATGGCATCCTGGCCTGTATCAGAAATAGTGTGGCCAGCAGGAGTAGGGAGGTGATCGTGCCCCTGTACTCGGCACTGGTGAGGCCGCACCTCGAATACTGTGTTCAGTTTTGGGCCCCTCACTACAAGAAGGACATTGAGGTGCTGGAGCGTGTCCAGAGGAGGGCAACGACGCTGGTGAAGGGTCTGGAGAGCAAGTCTTACAAGGAGCGGCTGAGGGAACTGGGGTTGTTTAGCCTGGAGAGGAGGAGGCTGAGGGGAGACCTTATCTTGCTCTTCAACTACCTGAAAGGAGGTTGTAGCCAGGTGGGGGTCGGTCTCTTCTCCCAAGTAACAAGCAATAGGACAAGAGGAAACGGCCTCAAGTTGTGCCAGGGGAGGTTTAGACTGGATATTAGGAAAAATTTCTTCACCGAAAGGGTTGTCAAGCATTGGAACAGGCTGCCCAGGGAAGTGGTGGAGTCCCCATCCCTGGAGGTATTTAAAAGACGTGTAGATGTGGTGCCTAGCGACATGGTTTAGTGGTGGACTTGGCAGTGCTGGGTTAACGGTTGGACTCGATCTTAAAGGTCTTTTCCAACCTAAATGATTCTATGATTCTATGATTCTACTGCAGAAAGGAAAAAAGTACAGAGAAGGTGAAAGTAGCTGATGTGAGAAGTGGCGTAAAGGTAGACCAAAGCTTTCACCACACAAATAAGTTACAAGATACCATCACAGCAGCATCAGGATTAAGCACAACTATCTTGCCTGCAGGTCCTGTGTCTCCTGTTCCTACCCAGCAGTCCCACGAGGCGCTTGCTGACTGCAGGATGAGTCTGCAGAGCACGGCACCTGCACACCCTCCGAGGTCTGCATTAGCCCCAGACCGTCTGCATGCCAACAGCAAGAGAGAAACATCTTTCACATCTAGGTTCCAAATCCAAGATTTCTTTTATATTTTATTCAGATGTTTTCCTCTTGATCTTGAATCTTATAGCCCTTAAGAGTAATGTATAAATCTCCCGACTCTTCCCCTTGCGCATGCCTTCTGACCATTTTTTCCTCCCCATCAAACTCTCCACGCTCTCACCTAACGCATCTTCCTCATAACCCACATCCCACAGACTCACAATTGCACCCGGAGGATTTTAAACCACAAGTTAAAAATAAATACCTATAGGCATCTAGATATCAGTTTAAATAATAAGTACTGAAACACAGATTTTTTTGTTTGGAATTGTTAGGCTGATTCGTTATGCTGACCCTTGTCCTCACCCTTCCTTCCTCCTTGCTGCCCCTTTCTCTTTCATCTTGTTGTAAAGTATTGTCACATCTTCATTGAGCAAGGTTACATGTGAGCTGGGATCTCCCTTGTCTCTAGACAAAGAGATATTTTTATCCCTTTTCTAGAAAGAAAGTCTGTTTTGGTATTACGTAGGCATATATAAGGTACGGTGGTGCAAACATGCCTATCCACCCCGGCTATATCTATTACAGAATCCAGACAGGGCCAGCTGCCACAATCCACCCAGGCTCACGCTGTTGAACTCTCTTCCCCAAAACCTTTTTGTGGCTGAAACTATGGCTAACGTGGATCTAGGATCTCTAGAGGTCACACAGGTCTAAGAAGCGGAATATAAGAAAACGAATGTACTCCACCTGTGTCAAAGAAAAATGGCAGAGCGGACAGTAACAGTGGTTTCAGTCACTTTCAGGTGGAATTGGTGACTGGACAGCTGGAAGGAAATGTCAGAGAGATGAATATGGACATGGGAACAAAGGAGAAAAAAGGCACATTGGAAATTGTCAGAACATAAATTAAGCTAGCCAAGCAAATAAAAATCATTCTGGGTTACAGAACTTAAAAACCACAAGGGACAGCATCAATGACATAGATACGAAATATATCAACGCAGAGCTGATGGCAGGGGAAAGTTTCTGGAGGTCTGATCAAAAAGCTGGAAACCACCCAGGCACGCATACATTTGCAAACCCAGAGAAGGACAGAACTCAGGGGGTAATCAACGGTACTGGAGACAGCAAAGTTAAACAAGGACAAACAAAAATAAAGGCAGGAGGAGTATGAGGGACTGGGAAGAGCAGATAATCAGTGACATTAGGAGCAGAAGACTGAAAAAAAATCCAAGTCAGAGTTAGTGGAAACAAAACCTCTCAGGAAAAAAAGGTTTTTTAATACCGTCTAGGCAGGTGACATCATATCCCTTCCAACTTCAGTTCTTAAGTTGCAAATAATTTTCTCTTTAGGCTGTAACAACATGTTTCACCTGACCAAATGCCATGCCTACAGTCTCCAGGCTCCTTAGAAATCAGAAAAAAAGAATGCAGTATTTTGTTGTATTATAGGTAGCAAATACAGTGACTGCTTTTATAGGCCAGGTTGTTGAAAAGGACTTCTATTTTAAAGACCCTTCTCAGTCCAAGGGAGAAACTTTTGCCACCCTGAACACACATTACTAGAAGCTTCTTAATAGGAGCTAGCTGTCTGCACTCCCTTTACGGTCAACGGGAAAGAAAACAGGCATTGCCAGACTGTTCTCATCCTGAAGTGGACACCTAAATCAGGTCTGCTCTATCACACTCCAGAAGAGTTTATTTGTCCACATAAACTACGTAGGGAGCCTGCTGCAGCTAGCTTAGGAGGAAATGTCTCCGCTGTAGACAACTGAGCAGTTGAGATGATTGTCACTCTTACACGTTTGTAGGACCCATCATGGCAACAGAGACGCATACAAGCCTTTCAGGAAAAACCAGAGAATGATCCATCCATCTTTTCACATAGTATATACATTAACAAGACTGAAATACAATGCATTTAAATTCTAACATGGATCTGCAATGTAAAAGATGCTGCAAAACCTATGGACTGACCATGGCTGCTGAGAAAGCAAATGATGTAGAAGGGTATTTAAAGAGGGAAATACACGTCATTAACCTAATTGAGGACAGGTTGTCTTTGGGAGCAGAATTACTGAAAGAAGAATAGTGCACATTGACCACAACAGGAGGAAAAAAATCTATTCCTAAAGTAATTTAAAATACATTAGCTAAAACAAATAACATTTAATGGGCTTGGCCTAGACTTACAGAAGAGACATAATCATCTCCATTTATTTAGAAAGGCTCGTTGGCTGTAAAGATCAGAGAAATACTGTGTTTTGTTGTATCATAGGTAACAAATATAGGCAAGGTGGCATGAAAATTTCCCCTTTGTAAATGTCTCAATAAATGTACGGAACATCTGTCTCCCACATCTGATACAACACTATCAAATGTAAACATGCCATTGACTCAATCGGGTTTTTTCATTTGGAAACTTACATTTTGCAAGATGAAAAATATCAAAATTGTAGTGTTACATATGTAAACGTGAAAAACATCCACAGCTGAGCGTGGCCGTAGCTACGCTTCTGTTCCCAGAACTCCATGCTTACCAGAAAAAACTTTCTCTGACCTCATTCTGTCTACAGCATTTTAGAGACGACAGAAAGCTCCCTGCCTTGTGCAAAATACAGTTATTGAAATGCTGGGATCTGACGAGTTCATTGCCCCTCTGGATATCTTCCCACTGAAAGCAGAGGATGAGGAGGCTGGAAACGCTAGAGGTTCCTCTGAGAGATGTGCATGGACTGAAGAGGAGCATTGGCGAGGGCTCCTTTGGTTTGTTTGTTTTTCACTTTTTCGTTCACAAAAAAGTGAGCTCAGGCATGAAAATCCTGTTTTTTCAGCTCAGTCTTATTCCCTTGACAACAAAACAGTTGTCAAAGGGAGGTTATTTTCATGTTTTTAACAGAAGGAAATCACAAAAAGAGGTTTCCATCCTGCCCTGCTGCTGAATGGCGAAGTTCGCTGCGTCCTGGAAGAGCAAGAAGCTCGGCGGCGCAGCTGGCCCCCGTCCCGTCCTTTGGCACCCCTTGTGCAATGAATGGATGCAACCATCGCAAGAATGCCTGAAACATTAAAAAATGTTAGCCCTTCTTCCCCAGGGAGACCCTGGACTGAGGACTGCCTACTCTGCCGCTTGTTCCTCGAGGCCAGAGCTGTCAAGCACAAGCTAGAAACGTCTCTCATTCTCCCACAGCAAGAGCTACTGATTTCAGCCTCTCTTCCACGGGTGATAACATATTTTCTGGACGCAGACTGGCTTAACTTTTTTTTGCGGAGGTCAGTACGGAGGAGCCGTGGCACAGAGCCGAGCTCTGCACTAGCTCTGCTCGCAGAGAAGCCGGGGGACGAAGCAGAAACCCCGTGTGCCTCCTAGAGAGACCCACACCCCCGCCTGTGCATCTGCGACAAACATTAAATCTGGAATGAGGCCGGTTTTCACAAATACTTTAGTGCCATCCACAATTATGAGTAAATTCCTTGTCTTATTAAAAACATTACTAGGAAGCACACGAAGAAGGCTTTTCAAACTACATACGTTAATCAGTATGGCCTTCCACCGAGGTTCTGCATTAGCTATATACCCAGACAGCTATAGCTAGCTATATCTATACCTACAGGAAGCCCCATGAACAGCAGCTTCCTAAGAGTATGTGGATGCAATTAAAAAAGCGCAGAAGCAGTTCTCTCTATCCAACAAAATCATGTATAGGTATTCATTTACTACTCCTTCCAACTTTGCCTTCAAATAAATTGATCCGTATCTGCTCCATCTTTTGGGGAAAGAAAGCAAAGCAAAACAAAAAACCTTACTCTTGGATGTGCCTGCTGGTGGAAGCTGGAATATATTAACGTGAAGGAAGAAAGTTTGATGAAGCTATAAACAAATGTAAAACGCTCTTCAGAATGGAAAGGATTTAGGCAGGATACTACCTTTTGCTCATGCTATAGTATCACTATCACAGAAATCAAATATAATTCTAACAAATGCTACTGTGCTTTGCTGATGCCCTTTCATCTTTTTTCAGCACCGAGGTCATTCAAAGACAGGTTGAGCCCTTTCCTTCCTGTTTTCAGGGTGAATTTTGTGTCCACAGGCAAACGTATAATTTCTAACATTTTCATCCATGGTTTATTCCAGGTACATAAAATACAGTCAATTTTAGGAACAAATTCGGCTTTCAAAAAGAAGCCAAGCCACTGAAAAGTGGCCAGTTGGAACAGCTTCAGCACATTAAAACGCGGATCCGAACCCCATTCAGCTCACACAAAGCAACCTCAGCGACCCTGCCATCTTTATTTCATGCTGCCAAGATGTGACGGTGCCTCCAGCTAGGGAAATGAGGCCCTTAATTTTAGTCAGTGACGATCTTTTACATCATGGATTAACCTAGAGCAATAGTAATAAATCTTGGGGTAAACATTGTAATCAGACATATGTGAACTGACAAAAAGGAAACATAAGAAATGTTCAAAGGGGGAAAAACCCGTTTCTCCTGCCTTACCTCACTCTGTTATTAACTGCTGGCACCTGTACATCTTCCAGGTTTAAAGAAATGGAGGACACAAAGACAACACTGACATGTGCTCCTATGCTCCTGACAAACGAGATGATAGACGAACCAATAATGCTTCAACCTATTCAGTGGTTCAGTCAGTGCACTAGAAGTCTCAAAATACTCGGAAAGATTACACCATAGATGGATGGGCTTATGCTGAGGCAAACAGAGTCTCTTTCAAGCCGAGGCAAGAGCCAAGCGTTTTAGCTTTCGTGCTTACTACTAGATGCACGGATTCTGCAACCGTCCAGTTTGACTGGCTGTATGCGGAGGTTATGCAGAAGTCAGTGGACCTTGAAATGCCCTTCTATGCAAGGCTAAAAAACCCACGACTACTGGATATACTTCCATGTATAAATATTTGTAACCTAGCACTCAAATCACACCTCTACCTTCCTTAATAAACTAAACAGATAGTGCTCCTTTAGCATCACATTTCCAGCTTTTAGATATTTCTATAGCGCTCTCTTAATTAATTTTGCAGTGTTTCCATATTCTTTTTGAAATATGTATTCTTGACCTGAGCCAAAGTTTTAGCAGTATCAAGTAAAACCGGAAAGCAGCATTTCTTTGGTATGTGTGGACATGGCCTGATTAAGATAATCTACGCTACTTTAGAAGTACTTTTCAGTGTAGTTCAACTCAGTAATGCCAGCATGCAAGCCTTGCAGAGACGGAAACAGCTTGGATCATACAAATGCTATAATCTGAAATGGCTTTCACTGATCACTCCTTGTAGAACCTCAGCTGAACAAACAGAGAAGCTCTGATGAAGACCTGTGTTTCTCATTATTATGTGATTAAAAACAAACCAGCCCTGATTAGACTTGGACAGATGTACGTAGCCACCACAACTCAATATTTTGCAAAGAACAAAGGCACTAAGCAGAGTCTGAATGACAATACCTTTCGAGAGATGTGTTTGGGTCCCACTGCGAGCCTCAGGTACATCCCCAGGGGCTTGTTGAGTGGTTATGGAGAAGTATGCGTTCTGCAAGCTGAGAGCCTGAGGAGCTGGAATGATGGAGGCAAACATTACTACCTGAACCTGAGGCAGCGTGTCCATTCCCCCCAGGTCCGGGAAAAGATAAATACCCCATTCCTTCTTTGGAATAAGCAAGTATAGAGAGAAGAAGCCTCTTCCCATGAACTCTTGCAGAATCTGCTAGATGAAGTAACCTTTCCTAACAGAATTCTGAACGTGGGATCCTTGAAGAGGGATGAGCCAGGACCTTGGTAAGAGGCAGGTACTAATACAGGTCTGGTGATCACAGATGATGGCATCTACCATGTATTTGCTGCCTGTGAGTTCTCATGATGCCTGACAGAAGATGACACTTGAAAGTAAGATGATTTCAGCTTTCTAAAGATATGTTCTGGACTGATCTAGTGCCATTCCATACTTCTGCGAATGTCTCACCTGTCAGGAAGTGCAAACTGCGGACAAAGGATGACGCAATGATCATTTTGCAGAATCAGGTCATTTCTTTGGTGTTTATTCCATGTTTATTCCAACTTCTTTTCTTGGCCTTTGCTGGGCATGGTATCTGTAAATCATATGTGCTATAGAGGTCTTCATCCTGAGTTACCTCAGTGTAGCCTTTGAATAGCTGAGGAAAGGGCTTATTTATGAGAGTACAGAAAAGTTCTGTGCTTTTAAATGGGAAGTCACCTATAATTATGTGCATGTTTTTCAAAATATGAGCTGCTTGCAATCAACTGGTACATTGTCTGGTAATAACTGTGACCAAGGATCAGCCCCAATGGCTGAAGTAGCCTATCTTGACATGTTTGTTACCATCCAGGCTTTCTTGATGATCTCAGCCAGCTCCCTTCTACAGATGTATGAGGTCTGAGCCAGCAAATGATAACTGATTCTCATGAGGAACTTTTTAAGCAAGTCTTGGTAGTTGACAATTGCAGGGTGTGTAGAGGCAGATGACGTCATATGTCCAAACAGGTCTGATTTCTCAAATCTTTATTTCTGAATTATCTTTGGTCTACCTGATCTTGTCTTGGACAACAGACAGCAACAGAGACCTTGCTCCTTTATAAATACGGAAATGCTCCAAGCCAAAGGGTGTTGCTGCTTCTAAAGCCCTGTTGCTGGTTCTATCATGTCCTCATTAGTCAAAATACTGATCTTGGTAGCACTGTTGAAAAGCTATTTATGTTTCCCTCGATCACTGCCATTTCYACATCCAGTATTTCTGGGATTCTTGTGATCAACTCCACATCTATGCATATCCTTGCCCACATCAGAGAAGAGAAAGATTTCTTTAGTTGCGTGCCTTTGGGACAGTCTCCACTCACAAGAGGTATGTGGATCCCTGCAATTCACACAAGCAGAAGAATATGGGACTGGAACACCGAAGCAGGCTCAGATTTGACTATTAGGTGCAGTTCTGGTCATCCCACATCAAAAAGAAATGTTGAAAGAAGAGGTACTGATAAGGACAACGAGCGTGATCCAAATTACAGATTATCTTCTGTGCAAGGAAAAATTAAGTAGACAAGGACTCAGGCTAGACGCAGGTGGGATATATACAACCTTCAATAGCACAAAGGTGAATTTTAGAACAAAAAAGGAAGAGCTTTCTTAAACAGGTCATAATTGTAGAACTCACTTGTGGATGCTGGATTTATGAAGCAGTGGTCTCTATATCTACTGCAAATCAGGAAGTAARCTGATGAGTGCTGCAAGATGGGAGCAAGTGCAAAAACCAAGAGCAGAATTTGACTTACTGACTTAATGACTTGCTGCTTATGATCTTAGCTAAGCATCTGCTACTTGTCATCATGGGTGACAGGAGACAATATCAGCATGAAATTCTTGTACCCTTAAAACCCCTGACAATGTAGAGGTCTTGTCATAATCTAATTAGTGTTCACCTTCAACACTACTTTACCTACTAATACCTACTTAGTATAAGCTGTTGATTTTCTTTCCCTTCATTATCCCATATAAAAATGCTGTTCTGCTCTTCCTTATCTCAACAGTGTATTGTAAGGACTACATGGCCAAGAAAACAAGTTGAAGGGTCAGGTCATAATATCCAGCCCGCTTCTTTTTTTGGATTAATGCTTGATATGGTATTTTCCTAGCATTTTCTGTGGCGTCCCCCTTCTCAAATTAAGGGAATAGGTAGGCTAGGCCCTGTCCACAGAAGAACAGAAGCATAGCTGGCAGATTATGATCTGAAAGACATATCCTGAATGAGTTTCTGGATGTTGACGTGAAAAAAAAAAATGTATTTCCTTAGGTAAAATGTACTTAAGGATCAATACTGGTACTTGGCAATAAAGCCAATACTCATTTCATCTTCTCATTTGCTCTTTTAGTAATAAAGTATTTGTTCCTGTGTGCTTGAACTAAATCAGCAACTGAAAAGCAAATCTGTGGAGGATTGCTTCACCTCCTCCATCAGAGACCATCCTCCAGAATATTCAGTGCTAAGCTTATATTTTGCATGAGTCTGTCTCCTGGTATTTTGCAAAGCAAGAAACACAGAGATACTTGCTGTGGATAATCTTGACTCAGGTTTCACTCTGTCCTCTTCTTCCGGATCAGGCTTGATTTTTATAGATAACACAGAAGACACAATCTGATAAAGAAAGAAATCTCCAAGTGGAAAGAAGCAGAGGAATGAATAGTTCCTGGGACTATGTTATTCTGTGAGACAAAAAGGCACCTATCACRCCTACTGACCAGCACAGAAACTAATCACCTACTGGAAAGAGTTGAAATGCTGGTGAGCCATTACACGACAGGATGGCATCAGGAAGCTCTCCCTGCCAGACAGATGAGATGGTCTTGATGACTGTGGAATTAGAGATTTTTAAAATGTGAGTTATCCAGTTTGGATTAAGAAAATGGGAAAAGCTGGTTAAACAAAGAAGTAGAAGCTAAGGAACTAGGTGATCATTACCCAAATTAGCTGTTGCTCCTGAGTCAGAACTGACAGAGGGTTGTACCATTCTGTTCTGTAAGACCTTTTACGCAAGAGGATGAGGAGGCTGCAGGAGAACCTTGCAGACATCGCTACTCAGGCAATGTTTCAGGCTTGTGTGCACAGAGGACATGCGTGCCTAAAGCAGGATCTTCTCTGATAGAGATTTGAAGACGACTGTTGTCTGCACTACAGCGAACAAACTTGGACCCCAAACAGAGGTTAAAAGCAGAGGCAATGCAAAAGACCTTGGCCACAAGGTTGCTTGCAACCCAATAAACGAGAAGATGTTATGGGTCATGTGCTTAAGGACTGCCTACATGAATACTCTGTAAAGCACTGGCTTTGGGAATTGTCTGCTCTCAGCCTCTTCGCTTCTAATTCAGGAAAACGCGTATTGCACAGAATAAGGTGTATTTCATAGAATCATAGAACAGCCCAGGTTGGAAGGGACCTCACAAGATGATCTGGTCCAGCCTTTYGTGGGAAAGATAGCCTAGATAAGATTATCTAGCACCTTGTCCAATTGCATCTTGAAAACCTCCAGTGGTGGGGACTCTACCACATCCCATATTTGAAGTCATACAGCGTATTGCATGTTGTGTAGTGTTTGTAGACACGACATGGGATGATTTATAGACAGAGTTTGAAATAATTTTAATGTAGCCAGTTCAAACCTGCATACACAACTGTTTTTTTTGGTCTTGGAAAGCAGAAGGCAAGTACCTGGACCTTTGCTTAGTTCTGTTTGAAGGACTGCTGCTGAAAATGAGGGATCTGGCTTGCCTCTTGAGTACCACCTTGTCACTAAAACAGTGACGGTTCAGTTTCTCATTCCCTGCAGGGAACATTGATTCATTCTCAGCTTTGGACAAGTGAAGTCTCCAGTGAACCACCTTGCTATTCTCCCTAGCATATCTTAACAAGAAAGAAAAGTGCAAATACATGATTCAACTAGTTTTTTGCATGTTTACATAGGTACATCCATACAATAATTTACATATATACAACTAAGTAAATGTAAACCCAAATTCAACTCAAACCTAAATGCCTCTAGTAGACATGGGCAACTTGAAAGAACTTCGGCAGCTCAGCTGTGTTTGGCRTGGAGAACAAGTGTTAACAACGGCAACGCAGTACACTCGTTATGTGAAATGTCTCCAGCAGAACAGAATAATCCTCTGTAAGCATAGGAGCCTATGATACAACAAGACCAGCCTTTCTCAGAACAGCTTTGGAAGTAATGCTCTATTTAAAAAGAAAAACAAAAATCTCTTTAGCGCTCGTTAGATATTTCTTCAGTCACACTCATGTAATAACATCTATTCCAATAAAAGAAAATCACTCTTCAGAGAGAACAAAATGAAGCACTGCAAACAATTCCTTATATTATGAATGCTGCATATACATTTTGAAGTGGCAGTGTTATTTGAAATATATTTGAAGAGTCCTAGTGATACAAAATCCATACTTGGTATTTTTTTACCTCTCACAGAAATAAACAACCAATGTTGCAAGGCACGCATACCTTTTTGTTGGTGTAGGTGCTCCAGAGGACATGTGGGTCACCATGGTGTCATTCATGTTAGTCAGAGGCCGAGGAGGACTAAAATGGAAATATTTATTCCAGTGAGTGATTTAAAAAAACAAAAAGGAAACAAACCCAACACCAGGGAAAAGGACATCGCTGTGCGCTGGGACCACAYCAGGGCAAAGAGCAGCGGCAGAAATTGCTTTGCACAAAGATACTTGAAGAGCTTGGTCTACTCTACTCTAATTGCTTTTCACAATTCATGTGTTACATGTAAAATGAAGATAAAACTAACATTTGTGATTACATAGCTGACCTTTAGCATTGTCTAGTAGTTCAAGTAAATGTAGGAGCCATTCAAATTAGGGCAATTATTTGAAATGTTTAAAGCAATTAAGCAAAGATTTACTATAACAAGCAATCATTTATACAACAACCACATACACCATCTGTTTGGTTTTTATTTTAATAAGTTAAAGTTAGCTGGAAAAAACAAATTGATAGAGGCTCGTGTTCCTTACTGCCCTATAAAATACAACCATGGACTGATGCTCAACTTATTTGCATTTTTAAACTCTGAAAGCTTCCCAATGCCACACTGCCGCGGCCACCCAGGCTTTGTGTGCTAGCGGCTGTGCAGGGAGTGGGAGGACATGAGGAGCCCACACGGGACGTCCCCAGAGAGCTCCGCCGGTGAAGTCAAGCCGCTGGGAGAGAAGAACTACAGCAGCTACTATCACAGAATCAATATTTGCCTACGTTTACCCTCCAGTGATATCCAAATACATCCATCATCCTTTAAAATGAGACTTGCAAAAATGCGCAGGGCTGTCTGAGCAGAGATAAAAGCTCAATTTGCACATTAGACAGCACAGGACTTGTGCAGATCCTAACGGAGAAAAACGCCACGCTTCCCTGCATACTTTCTTGGAACACGGATTAAATTCTTCACAGGTTTGTATTTGCCATCACCTTAGCATTCACTTTCAGTACGATTTACTGCAGGTAATACTGAGATTGATTCTTGCCAACTTCAGTTTTCTGCAGCACAAGGGTGCAGAAGGCGTTTGACCCGACGGCGTTCGCAGCTTTTGCCTCCCCTGACATTCCCAGCGCAGCTGCACGGAGCCTGCTCCTCTTTCGGACGTGTGAACACCAGGAATTGCCTTAAGACTCATTAGCCTATTTCATTCAACACGTTTCAGAGCCCAGTAATCCCGAGAATCAAACAACCATTAAATGACATCACCTGGATGTCAAACATATAAAATCACAAAGAATATACTCCCTGTACGTCTTACTGCGTTCCTTCTCCATGTAGGATTTGAGTGCAAAAGCACTTCAGTTCTCAGTCCTCGCTCAGGACAGACTTGCCCAGAAATAATTATGCTGCATGTTTAATGCTAATGTTGCTCTAAATATAATATTATACCAAGAAACGATTTGGTCATAAGATATTTAATGAACGTGCTCCTTTGGAAAAGGAACTTCTTACTGTACAAAAAAGCAGAAATAGGATTATAATGCACTGGAAAGCCGACAGACGTACCACACCGCGGTACGTTTGGAAGCCATTAATTTTGCTAGTGAACATACAAATCCATCCTGTGGTAACGAGCAGTTAATTAACAGCGCTTTCCCTCTGCCCCTTTATCTCCCTACTTACTTCTTCTTGACCGAATGCAAGGAATGCTCTGTCCACATCTACGCTGCAAAACTCTCCTTTTTTCCTAAAGGTTCACTTATCAGCTTTGCATTCTCCCGCCGCGCGCACCTTAGAACTATACGTGCGGCTGTGAGAGAAACAGCTACAAGAAGAAGCAGCTTTTGCAACCAAAACTGTATTTTTCAGCAACAACTCTTGTTTCACAGTTTCTGTGTGCATTAGCTGGGTTTTTCCCTTTGGGAGGGACAGACGGTTTCCTTAAACACTCGGCTCTTAGGCACAGCAAATACCACCTCAGCGCTCCTAACGGCTTTAGGGTAAGTGAATGTCATCACGCGGTACTGCCTTTCGGTGGAGGGGATAAAGCAAGCTCACGGCAGAGCGTGCCTGCGACACGGAAGCCCAGACTGCAGCGTGCTGCCAGCCTCTAACGACTGCCCGGGGGCCCACGGGGCATGCAGACCAAAGAGGACAGCACCCACACACCCACCSTCCACCGGACGAATGCAACGGCACGAGTGTTCACAGAATTAATTTTACTTTAAGTAACAAATCGTACACGAGGGCACATTTTCCATTATCCCACAGAAGCTCACCTATGTGGGTCTACTATTTTGAGTGAAGGGTAATTCTGTATTTTATTACAATATTGCTTTTATATGACTCTTCTAATAAGAAAGTGGATGTAATTCGCCATTTGCAATCTGGTTTTAGTATCATCATGAGACATTTCCACAAGTTCATTCCAGTTCTGCAAATACCAGTGTCCTCAATTTTCCAGCTAAATCCTTGCTAACAGTGATAAAGGCAAAGAAAAAAATTAAATACGAACATCTGGTTAAAAGATTTCTAATTGCACAATTCTGTCTTTATTACGTACAATAAAGCCTTTCCCGGTCCAGAGAACTTCTTGAGGCCATTTATACATTTTTAGGGAATATCTTTTCAAAAAGCTGTAACTCTGCCAAGATGGCACTATATTTTCTTGTATAACCATGACAGAAAAATTATATTATTCACGAAATCAGGAGGATGCTGTAACCATGTACACAATACCACTGGAGTAGTAGGGGCTGCTTTAATAAACCTGGGACTTTCAGTGCAGGTCAACCTTATTTTACCAAAACTTCTGGTTTAAAAGCAACATAACTGAACTCCCCCACCGAGATGCTCATGATAGGTGGCATCTGCTGCAACCTATCGACATAACAGAAAAAATGACAAATATGCTTGAATCAGCTAYTGAGGAGAGATTTTTCTGCCTCGATAATCTCACCAGAAAACGTAACTATCCAGACACCCGAGACAGGAGAAATCCCCAAACCATCGCTGGCAGAGACACTCAGAAGATGCACTCAGGAGAAGTAACTCCTCTCCTGCCCACAATGTAGCTGAGATATTAAAACAACTAAGGGACTTCGACGTATATCGAGAACAGCTTACAGCTTCCTTTCAAAACTTCTTCTGTTTTGTTAGGTTAAATTTTTCAGGTTTCACTTATCTGGCATTTAAGGTGTATTTAATCAGCCTAGGGTGCTCTTGGGAAGAAAAGCACCTAAAAGTAAGCAGTGAAATAAGAGAAATCTTCCAGATACCTGGGAGCTGGGACAAACGTGGCAGCCATAGAAGCTGAGAAATCAAACTTCTTAAATTCTCTTTTTTCACGATGCTTACAAAAAGTGACATTAGCCAAGCCGCTGGGAGGTCAGAGATCTGCCTATGCCAGAGAGCATAAATCAAGACATCGGCAATCTTTATTCCCATTCCACACATGAGGTCCAAGGTGTATACTGCATAGACTTCTAGTAGCTTGGAAAACATGGCAGTGTCCTTTGCAAAACTAAAATGCTTATTTTATTTAGTACCTTGCTGGTTAGCACTGACTGAAGTAGGTGCTAACTCGTTCAGTCACGATGTCTGAAATGCTATCCCTCTCTATGTAACTAGATCTAGAAATAATTGAGGAAATAACAGCATTGTAGGCTCAAAGCCAGGACAAGGACTCATCCTGACAATTGTACTGGGGAGAAGCGTCTAATGGTGGGGGTGCTCCTTTGGCCAGGGATACACAGAAGAAAACTCACAGCTTTGGGTACTTCTGTTATCGCGGTCTCCTTGGATTTAATTTATTCAGACTCTAACCAGGGACTGCCGGGGGAGGGGAACCTCAATCCATCCCACTCCYACCAGTTTGATGCCMGTGCCAGCAAYAGATGCCCAGAGCCTGGAGAAGGATCACAGGTCAGCAGGAGAGCGCCTGAAGAGCAGCACAAAGGAAYYCCAGCCAGTAAGACAGCTTCATCGGGGGCCCAACTTAARTGCCTCTATGCAAACGCATGCAGCATGGGGAATAAACAAGAGGAGTTAGGGACGTGCGCACGCCTGCAGGGCTACAGAGACATGGTGGGATGGCTCCTGTGATTGGAGTGTTGGGATGGAGGGATACAGGCTCTTCAGGAAGGACAGGCAGGGGAGACGAGGAGGGGGTGTCGCCCTCTATGTCAATGACCAGCTGGAGTGCATGGAGCTCCRCCTGGGGATGGATGAGGAGCCGACCGAGAGCTTATGGGTCAGGATTCAAGGGAGGGCAGGCACAGGTGACATTGCGGTGGGGCTCTGCTACAGGCCACCCGACCAGGAAGAC
>JAYKAV010002922.1:212158-252136 GCA_035582835.1 Phoebastria nigripes
GAAAAGGGGAAACATAACCCCCATTTTTAAAAAGGGACAAAAGGAAGACCCGGGGAACTACAGGCCAGTCAGTCTCACCTCTGTGCCCAGCAAGACCATGGAACAGATCCTCCTGGAAACTATGCTAAAGCACATGGGAAATAAGGAGGTGATTGGTGACAGCCAACATGGCTTCACTAAGGGCAAATCGTGCCTGACAAATTTGGTGGCCTTCCATGACGGGGCTACAGCATTGGTGGATAAGGGAAGAGCAACTGACATCATCTACCTGGACTTCTGCAAAGCATTTGACACTGTCCCGCATGACATCCTGGTCTCTAAATTGGACAGACATGGATTTGACGGATGGACCACTCGGTGGATAACGAATTGGCTGGATGGTCGTGCTCAAAAGAGTTGCGGTCAACGGCTCGATGTCCAAGTGGAGACCAGTGACGAGTGGCGTTCCTCAGGGGTCAGTATTGGGACTGGCGCTGTTTAACRTCTTTGTTGGCAACGTGGACAGTGGGATCGAGTGCACCCTCAGCAAGTTTGCCAACCACACCAAGCTGTGTGGTGCAGTCGACACGCTGGAGGGAAGGGATGCCATCCAGAGGGACCTTGACAGGCTTGAGAGGCGGGCCYGTGCGAACCTCATGAAGTTCAACAAGGCCAAGTGCAAGGTCCTGCACACRGTTCGGGGCAATCCCAAGCACAAATACAGGCTGGGCAGAGAATGGATTGAGAGCAGCCCTGAGGACAAGGACTTGGGGTGTTGGTTGATGAGAAGCTCAACATGACCCGGCAATGTGCACTTGCAGCCCAGAAAGCCAACCGTATCCTGGGCTGCATCACCAGCAGCGTGGCCAGCAGGTCGAGGGAGGGGATTCTGCCCCTCTRCTCCGCTCTYGTGAGACCCCRCCTGCARTACTGCGTCCAGCTCKGGGGYCCCCAACATAAGAAGGACATGGGCCTGTTGGAKCGAGTCCAGAGGAGGGCCATGAAGATGATCAGRGGGCTGGAGCACCTCCCCTACGAAGACAGGCTGAGAGAGTTGGGGTTGTTCAGCCTGGAGAAGAGAAGGCTCCGGGGAGACCTTATAGCAGCCTTCCAGTACCTGAAGGGGGCCTACAAGAAAGCTGGAGAGGGACTTTTTAGCAGGGCCGGTAGTGATAGGACAAGGGGGAATGGCTTTAAACTGAAAGAGGGTAGATTTAGATTAGATATAAGGAAGAAATTCTTCACTATGAGGGTGGTGAGGCATTGAAACAGGTTGCCCAGAGAAGTTGTGCATGCCCCATCCCTGGAAGTGTTCAAGGCCAGGTCGGATGGGGCTTTGAGCAACCTGGTCTAGCGGAAGGTGTCCCTGCCCATGGCAGGGGGGTTGGAACTAGATGATCTTGAAGGTCCCTTCCAACCCAAACCATTCTATGATTCTATGACTGTACACTTTCATGTACCGAAGCATTGTATAGCAGTGGCAGATGCTATCAGAACATAAATAAATAGTAGAGATTTGTGAAGGTCTTGAAAACAGGGACCATGAAAGTCCTCTGCGTTCAGCACAAATTTGGGAAGGAAGGAATAAAGACTTGATAGAACAATGCGGGTATGCCATCACTTAGGAGCCATTTTAAACAATTTACTCACCCACATAATTTTTTTTACACAAATGTCATAAAGTTAATTCTGAAGCTAAAATACCTTAAATTGTCTTTACAGAAGGTATCACAAGTTTGAGCTTTCCAGCCCTGGCACTTGTTTATCTTCCTTTATTTTTTCAAAAAATGTTTATRCATGAATATTACCTCTGTCTCTTCTGTCAAGACCAACTCCCTCTCTAAGTGTCCAGTTTTGGCTACTACTGGAAAAAAGATACTGGACTAAACAGCTTTTTGGTCTAACCCAAGATGGATGATATTCTGTTCTTAGATTTCCCCATTACCTTCCTAAACATGTAACATGCTTTTATGGGTAATTGCCATAATTCTAACAAAATCAGCAAAGATCTTGACTTCTCTCTATCGCTAGTATTTACTCTTATTAACTACTGTCTCCTACCTGTAGTAAAACCTATGAGATCCAGATGTAACTGAAGTTGCTGTCACATCTATTCTCAGTAATCTTGTCTAAATATGAGAGTAATCTTGTCCAAAAATGAGAAATAAGAAATAGATTAGTCACTGCTATTTTGTGTCAACAGTTTTCCTAAGTAGGAAAATCAATCCTTACGCATTCTGAAGAAAAGCACAATTAAGCCTAGGTCTAATTACTTGCTTGTCTTCTTTCAGACTTAGTTGATGAAGGTCCAGAACAAAACCAGGACAATTCTGAGACCTCAGAAGTCTAAAACCTCAATAAATAAAAGGAACTAAGTCCTGAGACTTTTTTGCTGTGCTGGAAAATCACCTTGTAAAGGGACCTTTATAAAAAAGCAACAGTAAACAAAATTTACCAAACTGCCTTCGGCTCTAAACAGTTCTCCTGTCTGAGATTGCTGACGTGCAGCAAAGCAACATTATTTATTTGCTTCCATCGGAGTACAGAGACTCGGAAAATGCAAAGCTCAGGAAAAGCAATCTATACTTGGGGGTTAAGGGCTGTCACCGCAGCCAATTAAAAAAAAAAAAAAAAAAAAGCTCCGTCAGTCAGATCTGGTATTGATGAGTCTGAAGTCAAAGACTGACACCTGAAATTCCGAAATTTGAAAAATTTCACTGGCCCTCTGGAAGGACAATTAAGTAGGGTCTGAAGGGTCCCGAGCCAGGTAAGGATTTCAAGCAGCGGAAGTTAAAACTGTATCCATGTCAAAAGTGTAACTGATAACATTTCCTACCTTTATTCAATGTTTTGTGTGTAAGAACCAGTGTGTATATCATATATAATAAAAAAAGACAGTATTTTTCAGGTGCACTGATTAGCACTGTAATAAATGTCAGCATTTGTTTAATTATCATATAATAATGCCTGGAATTAAGCTACTTTTTAATTAGGGATGGAAATAATGGGGATAACTGCATGACATCCATCAGCCTTTTTTGTTATTTTTTCTAAAATTGTAACTATTGTATTTACATAGCTACAAACTGAACAGCTATATATTTGCTAACTTTAAAGCTGAGTTTTGCTCTATAACCTGAGAATTTCTAAGTTAGTAAGATTTTATAACMGATATTATTAGTCTTTTTGACATTGCTTCAGAACCCCACTGACAGTCCAGGTCGCGCTTCTTTGTGCAAAGGGAATTACAAAGGATTGCAATTAAGACTGGACCGACACATGAAGGTAGGCACAAACCAAAGGGTATATTATCTATATTATATATATGAAACTGAAAAATCATACTGACATTACATCACACTACACTGCACAGTGGTTGACCATATTCTCTGATTACTATTATTATTATTATTACTACTATTATTATTTTACAGGCATGCTGATGGAATTTTAAGGAGAGATTTAAAAGAAAACAGATAGTGGCTGATGGAACATAGTTGCATAAAACTGTAAAAATAAAAACATCCCAGCTGGCATGATAGTCCTTTCACTTTTCTCAGATAAGGTGTCAACTGGAAAAAGCAATAAAGTGAGATTAATTCCTTTCTCTGGGAACTTTATGATTTCTTGTATAGCAGTTTAGGAAGTACAAGTCATTAGAATTCATTAGAATCATTTGTTCCTAACAACACACACACTATTAATGCTTTTTTGCTTAGCACTCCCTCCAGGTGAGAAAYACATTGACTATAAAGTGCAATCTGATTTAACGTAATTCTCACTTTCTACTGTGGGGCATTTTCATAGAAGCAAAGAAATGCCTGAACAGCTACCTGGACGTCCGGTGGGAGACTCCCATGAACAACCATATAAAACCTAATCTCTTTCTATTACAGCGGATTAGGAAGGATTCAAAGCAACAGAAGCGTGACCTGCTTTACTCACATGGTATTCCTGGAAGAACTACATCAATGCATTTTGATAACAGCACAATAATGTTACTTTCTCTGTCTTAGCTTTGGTTCTCAGGAGAGACCATAAAGATTCCCCCAAAGAACAGTCACGACTGAAGGTACCTACAGTAAGTCCCATCCCCGTCTGTTAGCAGTGCCACCCAGTTCTCCCAGACAGACAAATGCCATGATGGTTTGAAGTGACGGAAGCAAGGTTGTGCCCCCAAAAACATATTCTTTCATTCCTGATTTAATAAAAGAGATTACCTCTCCCTTGCCACTCTTTAGAAAACAAGGCTACTTGCTGGTAACCATAGTTAGGTAACTCCATATACAAGGTTTTGATTATTTAAACTTAAGGTTGCAAAACCACATTTTGCTCAATACATACACATGCAAATACACGACACGTATCACAGAAAACATGAATCAAATCATGACGCTTTGCTTTCCTTAGCTAACTTACATGCTTTAGCAACCTGTACATCACTGCAGTCAAATCACTTGTACTGACATTTGCTCAAGGAATGCTGTTGGGTTTTGGATGGAAGCACATACTAGCTCCCAAACTCTCATGAGCCAACAACTGCGTCCACATCTGAGACCACGTYGCTGAGGACGCTACCCCAGTTTATCACAGTAAAAAGAGCTCAGGCCAAATTCCAATAATCCTGGACTATTACCTACTACTATCACAACCTCCTCCTCTCACAGCACCCTAAATACTGTGGGCATGAGCACGCTGCAGTATACTACATCCAGGACTGTGCGCATGTGAGATTATTATTTTTCCCCAAGAATATCACTTGAACACTCAGCCCGCAGACRTGGACAGAGCCCATTCTCCTGTCCCTCTCGCCCTCTCTTATTTTGCAAGCTTAGTGCTAACGCTGATGGAAATGTACATCGCTCTTCTTACAGCGTCACCAGCTCAAGCCATGCTAGGACTTGTGCTACTGTATGCTGTGGCAGAACACGCTTGTTCTCCATGGGATCCTCTGCAGCACCGTGCTTCGCTCGTTAAGGCTCTTGGCTGAGAAACTTCAGGACCAGTGCTCCTTCCTTGTACCTGCTTCACACAATGCCAACCCACGGACGATCCAGCACTGCTTATTCTGACTTAAGGATGGCCCTACTGTTGCAGAAGGACTGAGAAAAGACTCAGCGATGTGACGAACAGCATTTCAGCAGCAATTTCTGGTCATTGGCAGGCAGGGATGGCTCCTGAAGGGGAGTTTGCAGGGTGGAGACACGTATCACAGCTGCAGTTACTTAGWGTTTGTGCATGAAGACCAGCAGTTCTAGACCAGGACAACCAGAAAGGACAGTCTAATGTGGAAGAACCCCATTGTGACACCAACCTGGAAGAGGCAATGGCGATTCTGGTACCTTTACAAGAAGAGAGAGTGTTTTACAGAGATGTACRAACAGATTATCTTGCCCCTTTATTATCTGGATGCAAATAAGGACGAGGTGATATCACTTCTAAAGGAGGTTGATATTACCACCAGGAGCTGGCTATCRTATTGCTACTACCTTGTGGCACATCAGTGTGGTGACTGCATCTCAGGTGATGCTGGGATAGTACTGATTTATGAGAAACTATAACCTTCTTACAGATGATAACTAGTACATTTAACAAAACCGATAATGTGGTTTTGATGCTCAGAAACTCGCTGGTTTGTTTGCCAGAAGGCGCATGTGCACGTTTCATTCAGAAAGGCTGTCGTTCTGTCATTTTGCATAAACTGGTAGGTTCATCAACACCAGTAAAGGCATTATTACGCTTGATGCTGGGATGATTCGTCATTTATTTTACTGAGACAACACGGACATTATTCACACCGAAGATGATCAGTGGGTTGCCTGTGCTTCCTGTTATTCTAGCAGGTCTTGTTTATCTTTAAGATGACGAGATACGGGATCTATTGCTACTGTTTTGTTTTTAAGCTTCCTTTCCGGCCAATTTTACTCCAAAAGCCAAAGGAGGACATATTCTTCCAGGCTTGCGTATAAAGGAGATTGATTCTTTGTTTTGCTAGTTGACTGAAGACCGTACCAAGCAGTGGCAAAGAAAGATAGATACGGAGACAAACACTTGAAATGCACTTTGCCTGAGAATCTCATCACTTCTCCTGTTCAGAATCTTCCCATCTGTCACAAATAAGACAAGATTGGGTATACGTTCACTGCAGTACAAGGACGCTGGGTTGCTCTGAGGAGAACAGAGTCTCTCCCCTACCTGGCATGATGCCAGACACTGCAATAGGACAAAAAGGCACAAGACACAACCATGAAAAGAAAGCGTATCCAGGCCACCGAGGTCTAGTGCTAGCAACGATACAAGTCTACTCACTCTGGCAAAGTGATCATTGGATCTAAATGACCAAAAGGAAGGGTGGAGTGGGGGGAGAAGGTTCAAGGGAGCAAGGAAATGGTTAGTGTCCTCCCTCAGTGAAAGAGGATGAAGCCATTTTACTATACGCAAAATGCTCTGTATTGATAATACAATTGAAATCTTCCCCCCTCGCATTGCAAATTCTCCAAAAATAATAATAAATGGGAGATACCGTTTACTGAGTTAAAGATTTAGAGCCCACTCCAGCATGCCTCATTTTCGAATTGTTCCTACAGTTTATGTCCCACAAATCTTCAAGAACATAGTTTGATGGCCTGATCCAGAGTCAGTTTGGCCCCACTTATATTAGTAAATGAAACAGTGCCAGGCAGTCTTCCAATATCCTGGAATGGGATCATCTGCATGTTTTAATTGTTAGCAGACCCTAGCGTGGTTTTGGCCCAAGTCAAATAGCTCTCTCCCAAACAATTCCTGGGAGTAGTTTGGGAGTTAGCGGGAGCCAGGAATGGCTCCCAGTAAGCAGTTCAGATGTGGCCAGACTCTTTTGGAAGGTAAGAAAGATTAATAGCATGGATGTGACGGTTCAGAGCCAGCTGGCTTCACTGGCAAAGAATGGTCCCAGCCACATTCAAGTTAACAGCATACGCAGCACTAAAACTTGATCGAGGGCTTATTCCTTTGACTCTGCATCTTCAGTTTTTCCTCTGATATCAAAGCCACACAGCATTTAATCAGAAACCTGCCAGAGGATGGTGTTTGATCACCAGCAGCGATCCAGGCAAACCCCTCGCATCAGTGGTAGCAGACAGGGAACTGACAATCGCGAGTCAACCGATGACTTCTGGCACTGCTTGATCACCCTGCCCCCAGCATCTTGAAGCTGGTTCCTGCAATTGGGTATTTCAGTTGACAGAATGTTGAGGTTGGAAGGGACTTCTTGAGATCACCTAGTCCAACCTCCCCACCCAAGCTGGATCAGCCAGAGCAGGTTGCCCAGTCAGGTTCCTAATATGTCCAAGGATGGAGACTCCACCACCCCTCTGAGCAACCTATGCCAGTGTTCAGCTACCCTCACATACTTCATCGAAAATCAGGCAGCCTTTCCTTTTTACATCAGAGGTTTTGATCAGTCTGATCTGGGATGATCTGCAGAAACAGAGAAGTCTGCACCAAGGTACTCACTAACGTCAAAGGAATTGGACTCAATGATCCTTATGGGTCCCTTCCAACTTGAGATATTCTGTGATTATGAACCTACACATGCTCAGGAGGCAAGCGGTGAACAAGCAGCTGGGAAGACCAGAACATAAAAGGTTCATGCACTTTGTATTGGCCTTTCAGGCCTGACTTTACACAAGCACTGGCTATTATCTATCCAAAATAGGTACAGGCTAAAGAATGTCTAAAAGTGAAAGCTTTAACCCATGCTAGGCAAGAGAACATAGTTTCAATGAACACATGGATACGTATTTCAGAGCTCTCTGTGCAAATGGCAAGGACTCTGGGGCAGATGATGTACGTAACATGGGCTAACTGTGCAATATAGGCGTCCATTAAATTAAAAGAGGAGGGCTGGCATGAGCAGAGAGGGATATTGTGGAATGCTGCGGGATACTGAAGCTTCAGCCATAGTCCACAGAGCTACTTTTAAATAAGATTAGGTGAAAATGGTTTAGACCGCTTACTTAAACATTGTCCTTGCTATTCCACTCTATGTGCCTGAAGAGTTCAACAATTACTTGAAACAATTCTGGAAGTTAATTGGGTCAGATACTACTTGCTTTGAAATCCATCAGCTCTGACGTTAGTAGGTCAAACCACACACTTGATAACAGTGAGCACTAGATGGGTGAATTTTCTGTCCAATGTTCTCTCTACTGAACAAATTTTTTCTACTATTTAAGAGGGTAATTCTTTTACTGTTATTTGCTGTATGAACTCTCATTCTCTAATTACTCAAAAACTATCATTAAGTAGGTGGGAATGAAAGAATGACTTCTTTTGTACAGTGTATTATATATAACCAAAACCATAAATAAGGCCCATTATTTATTATTCAAATCTAAACAATGATCTCCTCCTGCCTTTTCCCTCTGACTACATGCCTGAGTAAGTAGAATATGAGATCAATACATCTGTTCAATAGGAGGCACTGAAGGCAGACCAATGAAGAAAAGGAAAACCTATTTAAAAATGCAATAGCTGATAATGAAAAATAAAAGTTCACAACAGAAAGCAAAGAACGGGGTGCTAGAATGACCCTTTTTCACAGAATTAACAGACTAGGGACACAAACAGACTTCATCTTGGGAAAATGACTGTAAAGGGCATGAAGGCTCATGGCAGTCAGCTAAAGAAGCATCCCTGGTGTGATGCTGGAGCAAAACAGCCAAATGCAATAACCATGTGCAAAAGTAGGAGAGCAGTTTCTGGGAAGTGAGGGGTTTCTGTTGCATTTGGCTCTGTAAGAATACTAATGGAATTACGTTCAATTTTAGGAACTACAATTCAAGAGGGAGGCTGAAAAGCAGGGATGGTTCAGCGAAGAAACACAGGAACAACTAAAAGCTGGAAAACATTCTTTTCACAGAGAGACTCGTAATTCCAACCTCCTATTTAGCAGACAATTATGTGGTGATTTGATGGCAACCTACATACAAATTTGATTTATTTCTAATAAAACCAAACCACAGTACACAAGCAGAGATATAACAAAATCCAAAGAGCAGAAGCTGCAATGAACAAAGGGCAACAAAGCACATGAACTGCTCCCATGACTGTGGCACCCTCTTCATGTTGGAAACTTAATGCTTTTTATAAAATACCTGATTTTTTTACTTTGCACAGGAAGTAATTCAAAGAAATCTTCTGATCTCTGTTGTATTTGTGGTTCAGGTTAAACGTCTGTGATGATTCACTTGGACTTCATGAACACTGAATTAGGAAATAATTGTAGTAACATCTGTGCCTATGCTTTGAGCTCTTTTGCCCAAAAACATGAAGGAAAAGCCTCACAGCAGGAAAAGTTTTGGAAACATGTTTGCCATCTATATATATATGTGATTTCTTACAATGATTGAAGACAAATCTACAACACAAAAAACCCATCAGACACAAATGTAAGAATTACCATCCAAATTCAAGAGGCAAAATATGCAAATTCAAAATTACACTTTGGCAGGCAGCTAAGGCCCATGTTCTCAAACAACTAACAACCAGCCACGAGATGCTGCAAGGGAGCGGCTCCCTCCAAAATGACGTATCAATGCAACACACTGTTTGTTGTTTTCCTACTACATTGTACTTTCTCTTCATAATATACTGTATGATAAAATCTCAGAAAGACCGAATTTGCATAGTCACAGAATAAGGTGTGAACAATGCAGTGGGAAGATGCTGCAGAGCATGCAAGACAGACCTCAGAAATAAAATCACTGTATTTTAAGAAGGGTTTGTTCTTTTTCTTGTGGGCTTTTCTTTCCTTTTCACCATCTATACATCAAAAACTCACTGCCAGGTCTGCAGCCGTGCTTGCAGCAGTCTTTGTCACCCCACAGAATTCCCACAGAGCAACCCTGGCCAAAGTCAAGCAGCCAGATTTAGCCCCTTGGGCAGCTGACTTTGAATCCTGCATCATGCATAGCTCGGCTGGACTTGAGGATCAAGCCCAAGGTTTCTGATTTCTCTTGGCAGGAGGACTTAGGAGGCAATATTTCAAAATGCTGACTGCACTCCAGCTGTAGGCTGAAAACTGAGCTGGAACACGACTTACACCTAGAAAACAGAGGAGGGTTTCTGGCTACTTTTGTAGGAGAATATTTGATAATAGTAAATATTTTTTTTAGAGGTACTATGCACAAACCAGAAATATATTCCTCAGTGGGTTTTGTGGTTTTTTTAATCTTGGGTAGGAGTTTGGATTAAGAAAGAAGAAACTACCTCCTCCCTCCTTATAAAGGAGGGAAGGAGGTGAAGGATGGAAAGTAGCAAGTGATAGGATGAGAGGAAACGGCCTCAAGTTGTGCCAGGGGAGGTTTAGATTGGACATTAGGAAAAATTTCTTCACCGAAAGGGTTGTCAAGCACTGGAACAGGCTGCCCAGGGAAGTGGTGGAGTCCCCATCCCTGGAGGTATTTCAAAGACGTGTAGATGTGGTGCTTAGGGACATGGTTTAGTGGTGGACTTGGCAGTGCTGGGTTAACGGTTGGACTCGATGATTTAAAGCTCTTCTCCAACCTAAACGATTCTATAAATAGTTTAAAAGTCTTACTCTGCTTTACATCAGGAAACCCTGATAATTAAAATATGCTGCTACAATGAGAACATTTTAAAGAGGGTTGAATTGTTGGAGTTCTATTTCTACTCTGAAACTATTTCAGATTAGATTTCTTCGATTTCAAATAAAAAGGGCATTCTGTCCCATGGGCAGGTAAGACTTGGAACCAAATCATCTCAGTTTTGTCCGATTTGTGCTCTTGCACAGAGACCAATTCTACTTTTAGGGACAGTAGCGCAACTGTTTTCTCCAGCGAGTGTGTGCAACTGCTGTGCTGTTAGCGATGCATGGGCCACAACAGAATATGACTCACTCTTCTGCAAAAGTAATGGCCGCATCAAACTAACAGGAGTAAAGGACTATAAACACTTATTTTTGTTGAAGTGAATAGGTACAGCTGTACTGGCACTGGAAGCTATGAATACATGAAATACCAAATTTGTCCAAGCAGCCAGGGATCAGGTCAGGAAAGCTAAAGCCCTGACAGAATTACATCTGGCCAGGGACGTCAAGGGCAACAAGAAAAGCTTCTATAGGTACGTCGGGGATAAAAGGAAGACGAGGGAAAATGTGGGCCCTCTCTGGAAGGAAACGGGAGACCTGGTTACCCGGGATATGGAGAAGGCTGAGGTACTCAACCAACTTTTTTGCCTCAGTCTTCACCAGCAAGTGCTCAAGCCACACCGCCCAAGCTGCAGAAGGCAAAGGCAGGGACTGGGAGAATGAAGAGCCACCCACTGTAGGAGAAGATCAGGTTCGAGACCATCTAAGGAACCTGAAGGTGCACAAGTCCATGGGACCTGATGAGATGCATCCGTGGGTCCTGAGGGAGCTGGCGGATGAAGTTGCTAAGCCACTATCCATCGTATTTGAGAAGTCGTGGCAGTCCGGTGAAGTTCCCACTGGCTGGAAAAGGGGAAACATAACCCCCATTTTTAAAAAGGGACAAAAGGAAGACCCGGGGAACTACAGGCCAGTCAGTCTCACCTCTGTGCCCAGCAAGATCATGGAGCAGATCCTCCTGGAACGCCTCTCCTATGAAGAAAGGCTGAGAGAGTTGGGGTTGTTCAGCCTGGAGAAGAGAAGGCTCCAGGGAGACCTTACTGTGGCCTTTCAGTACTTAAAGGGGGCTTGTAAGAAAGATGGGGAGAGACTTTTTAGCAGGGCCTGTTGTGACAGGACAAGGGGGAATGGTTTTAAACTAAAAGAGGGGAGATTYAGACTAGATAGAAGGAGGAAATTGTTTACGCTGAGGGTGGTGAAACCCTGGCACAGGGTGCCCAGCGAGGTGGTCGATGCCCCATCCCTGGAAACATCCAAGGTCAGGTTGGACGGGGCTCTGAGCAACCTGATCTGGTTGAAGATGTCCCTGCCCYTGGCAGGGGGTTGGACTGGATGGCCTTTAAAGGTCCCTTCCCACCCAAACTATTCGATGACTCTGTGATTCAATGAATGGAGCAACAAAGCTGAAGGCACAGACTTGGAGTACGCAACGCTGTGTTATCATCATGGAAATGAGCAGGTCGTGCATAGGAAACGTCAGAAACAAACAGGCTCTGCACTGGATAACAGACATTTAAAAGTGCAACAAATTTAGCTCCAATTCATCCAAAGGAAATTTGCTGCTGTCGAAACAGAGCTAAATTGCACCTGGGGATTACATGATGTAGTTTTTCAAAAAATCAGTTGGCTTGACTGTGCCACAGGTGAACTGGTTCATGAAACCATGTCCTCAGGAGCAGCCCCAGACCAGCTGCCAAGACTTTATACAGCTGCATTCAAGGTAAAACTACGCCGGCTTTGTGCACAGCTCCCAAACAAGTGCAGACGTGGCCACAGGGCAACGAAAAATTCGTATCACTTCTTAGCTCAGCTCTATTCTATTCGAGGTCTTATTTTATCTCAGTGGGGAGCCAGGGAGAGCAGCTAGTCAGGTTCAGTCTTGAGCTTTGATGTTACCTTTGAGATCCCCCAATAAAATACCAAAAAACTCCAGCAAAAGGTGGGAAATTGTTACCTGTTATTTCTACTGTTAAATAAAAAAGAAAGTCTATTTAAAGTCAAAGTGCACTTTCAGTAAAGAAGAGAGATCTAAGTTCCTGGTACTCAGTTTCTTTTCTGAGCAGGGAACAAAAAAACCCCAAATAGGGGTAGCTTGAATTTACAGGACATGCAGACCAATTAACTGTGCAGATGAAACAAACTTGAGAATGGAAACGCATTTGTGGCTGTCCCTGAATGGCAGAGAACCAGATGTAAAATTCCCTGGAGCCCTTTACCTGTTCCTTAAGCTATCCAGATTACAGTATTGTTTAAATATTTCTAAAGAATTATTGCATTGTAATTAAAATAATGCATACGACTGCAGTTTCAGGAAGGCACTGAACACTTACTCTGCACAAACTTTTGTAAAATTCCAAGCACAAGATGACTGTCAGCAGTTCCTCATTGTAACGTACTACTTTCTGACAGTGTATTTATAAGAAAAAATTAGGAATTGTTTAAAAATAGCTGCTAACACTTCTCCAATGAGAGCACCAAGGGCAAATACATCCATGGGTATGCTGAGCCAACATTTTTTTCCCTATAAAAAGGGAACACAACAACTGTAGTATTAAATTGGATCTCACCACCCCATTCTGGTGCAAATCATGTGAGCAACTTTCAAGAAAATTTGCATGTATATATTACAGATTAATTACTCCTTTGTTCTCTTTGTTATTTTAAACAGTAGAAAATAGCCAATTCCTGTTCTTACACTATTCGACAGTGGTTTTTTATTTGTGGACTAGGAATGAGAAATGTGGTCTCTGCTTCCCTTTAAAATTTTGAGCTAAGTTTTCTACATGCCTTTTTGGAGCTCTTACATCTGTTTTTTAACTGTGACTAATTTTCCTAACGCCACTTGGTAGTAAACCAGCCAAAAGCTATCTTGATGCGAAGGAAGGCAGAAAAAATAATTAACAACGTATAATCCAAGAACAATTTAGGTTAAAAAAGTATAATCCAAAAATAGCAGCCTAAAAATTTCTGCCAAAGGGAAACATTTTAAACATGTTTGGATACGATAAGGTTTCACTACCTGACTCATTACTAAAGCTGGGATAACAACCTCCTGTCATTCACCCTGGCTTTGCATTAGCATGCGCCCGGGTGAGGGGACTCAAAGATTTCATCTTTTTGCTCTGTCCTCTGGAAAACTGCAAATTTAGGTTATTTTAGCAGCAGGAATGACGAACAGACTATTTTAGTTTTACAGGGTTTGTAGTAATTTAAAAAACAGTTTAAGGTGTATGCTTCTGTTAAGATGATAGAAACAAATGCAACATGCTAAGAAGTTAAAAACCAATCACAAACCTGAAAATACATACAGATACTTGAGATTTTACAAAAAGATGAGTACTGAGGAAAATAAATCCCTGAGCACTATAATAACACCTAGTGAAAACATAGACAATGTATTGTTTCTGAGCAATTTTAAAATGAAGTCTTCACTGTTTTTTTATATAATAGCCAATTTGTTTGTATGCAACATCTGTAACAAAAACATTAAAGAGCATCCTTCAGCTGGCTGCTATCTCTAGCATGTAAATGGAATAGCAGTAACTGTTCAGAGACACTGACACAAATATGAGTTTGTTATTATGCCTATTTATTTCCAGTAATTTGCAATACGCATATTACTTATCATGACAAAACGTCACGGTAAATTCTGCTTCTGTTTTCCACTAAAATGTCACATGGGTATGAATGATCTATTAATAATAATTCTTACTGTAAACAAGGCATCAAGTGAGATATTACTTCAGAATGACTTTGTTCTTGCCCTGCTCAAAAATGACTAACAGGAAAGACGGAAGCGAAGCATTCAGCAAGTTACCCGTTCCAGGCTGTTCATAAGACATCCCAAGCCGCGTCCCTCTCCGAGCTGTTCCTACGATCTGTTTACAACAGCCAGAAACAAATAAAACCTGACAGCACGGTCACGCTACCGCTCCTCACTGGCATCCCTCTCGCTAGTCCGTAACAGCTCTCCGCAAACCACCACAAAAAACCCAGGGTTACATTTTAAATGGCATCCAGAGAAGTTAACTCTGCCTTCACAATGCGCTCCTGTATCCCGACGGCATGCAAAGACCTGGCTAACATTTTCATGCTAAAGCAGCAAAACGGCGAGGGATGCAAAGCCAGCAAACCTTTGTGGTCGTGGCGAACGCCTCTCCGGTCCTCCACCGAGCTGGCATCCCGATGYGCGGCATCCCGATGCGCGGCACGGCGCCGTCTCTAAGGAAACGGAGCCGCCACGTGACCCAGCATCTCCTGGGCACAAGGTATGTTATCCGACAAAGCGTTTTTAGGTTGGATAAGGCAGTCAAGGATGAACTGTCCAGCTACAAAAGAACTGGGGATTTTTTTAAAATTTCTTTTTTTCAATCTAACCCATTTTGATCTGTTTGAAGGCAAAGGGACAGACATGCCCTATCAGCCAGAAGCAGCACACTGGCGCAGACGTAAAGTTTTTTAACAAACAAACAACAYTTTATATTTCACTACATTCTTCCCCTTGAATAAATTAATATAAAAGTGCAAAACTTGCGCTTCAAAATACAATATGCATCAAGAGAAACACAAACATAACAGAGGATATGCCACACTGAGATTAAACCGCTGGCTTTTAGAGGCAGAATATTGCCGTGGCTCTCTAACGAGGCTGCTCGCATCGCAGCCAGCTACGGCACGTCCACGTGGATTAAAAAGAGCGCAGAACAGTTTCTCTCCTTTGTAAAATTCTAGGTCCCTAGTTATCTGCCATATAGACATTTGTGATTTTAAAGTCTTCAGTGGATTCGACTTCTTCCTATTTCAACAGGATCCCAGGCTTCAGCAACATCAGTAAATCTAAGACTTTAATACTTGCAGCATTAGTAACTGATCTCCTGCTGCCTGTCGATAAAGGGGTGCAGAAGGGCCACTGACATCGTCTCCTCTGCAACGCTGAGGAGCTACGGAAATTTAAAAGGAAGGAAGGAAGGAAGGAAAGAGCAGCAGAGAGGACGGAACAGAAATAAAGACCACGTAGAATATAAGCACAGATCTAACCGATATGCACACACTAAAATGCAAACCCCTGTACATTTTGAACTAAAAGAAAAAGTAATAGACGATTCATAAATTGTAAGTATAAAAGAGATTATTCTACCATGTAACCCGACCTCCTGCATATAAAAACAAACAAACAAAAAATTAAAATGTCACCCACTTACTCCAGCATTGAGACAAGTTATTTAGGTTTGTCTAAAGCCTAATTTCAACAAGTTTGGATCTAAGGCATCAAAAAGTCACAACAACTTCCCTTGGTTGTTTATTCCATTACTATCCTGATCATAAAAACTAGATTCTTAACTGAAATTTGTTTGGCTTCAGCATCAATAGCTAAGCATTAACAAAAGTCTCAGCTCCTTTTTCAAGTATAAAAGGAGTTATAAATAATGCTCCATATTCTGTCCCAGAATAAGAGCATCATTTCCAGAACCATGACTGTGAATACAAGTATTATAAGATGTGAAATTATTATTAAATAAATATTGACAAAATCCCATAACATGATGACATAACATAGTACTTTGACAACATCGCATTGTCAAGGAACAGGTGAGAACTGCTTACTAATACTGTAAAAAGATCATTACAAGATTGATGTACCACATGAATAAAAAAGAATTCAAAATAAAAAAMCAGGATTATAATCCCACCACTTGGAGGTTCCTATTTATTTTGCTGGATAATATCATAATAACCTTCTACCAGCCTGAAATCAAGAAGAGATTTCTCTCAGCCAGCAAAAAATGCATGTACTCGCAGCCTACCACGGAAACAAACAAAAAGAACTCAAAATAAAGAAAAATTTTGTTCTGTCACAGAGAATAAGGACAGCTGCAGTCAAAAGCAGCGTATCGCCCAAGCCTTTCTACTCTGAACTCTTCAATCACAGTAGTGGCCAAAATGCTTCAGGGGTGGGGAAAAAAGCCCACAGCAAATATCAATACCCTTTACAGGGCCATTAGGCTGTGAGGGATGCCGGTCCCCAGGATTAAAGGCTGTTACAAAACTTGGTGGAGAGCTGCTACGCATCAACCCAGACGAACACGTCGCCCGTGTAAAGCAGCAAAACGATTTAGGAACCAAACACTAGGAAATTGCCCTGCCCTCCAGGAACAGCTCGCTCTCAAGACAAGCATGTAAATCCAGCCAGAATCCCTCTCCCGGCGTGAGATACAGATCTCCCGCACATGAGGCAGCTCTTCAGCAGTCTGGAGTCCAAGCTGCTGCACATGCTGGGAATGAATTTCAGTCTAAGTCTATTAAGAGAACGTGCATGGGGTATCAGTCAAATCAAACCACCCATGTGGAGATACCTAAAAACATTTTAATTCTGAAGAAGCAATGATCAGGACGACTACAGAAGATCTAGAAACACGCCTCCTTCACCGGGAAATGAAGGAAAATTCAATGTAGCAGGTGGTGTATTCAAACGCAAAACCTAGCAGAATACCAAAATCAAGGAAAATGTGCATTTCAAACATGTTTAACTTTATAACCCTTTTATAAAAAAAGATGTCATCTGTCTTCTGTTAAACATCTTTACATTTTTTAAATGTATATTTATGTAATTTTGGTTAAAAATGCCTACAATGTGGCAGAAGCAGACACCATTCCTCAGCAGTGACAGAACGAGCATGAGAGTTAAAAATAAGCTATCGTATTCCAGCAAAATAAATTCATACCAAATGCTTATGCAGATCTTAGGAAAATACAGCACTTTTCAAAAAATGCGAACAGATAAAAACAAGCGGATGCCGAGACCTCACAACTGCGTGCAAGCATCTAATCAATGAYGATGACGAAGATATGCTTTTCAGTGTCTCACATCACCTTCTCCAACCTTCTTCAGAYGACGGTGGCATCAGTGCAAGCGTGGAAAGACGCCGGCTGAGCGCAGCGCAGGCGGGCGCGGGCGGGATCCCCGCAGCAGAGCTCTCTAGTCTGTCCTTCAGGCGGGCAGCGCTGCGCTGGTGTTTGCACACCAGGCTGCGGGAAGCGCGCTTGGCCACGGCGGGGGAACGCGGAGCTCCTCAACCTGATGGGCGTAAAGACACAACTGCTTGCTCCGTGGGAGGCTGGCTGGCTGTCACTATTAATCACGCGTACCAGCAGAAACGGTGGCCACGAAGGATGGGGACTGGAATCGCTTCCAGTGCAAAAGTTCAGAGAAAAAAAAGAAAGCGGGCAACACATACCTGTGAATTTGTACACACACACCACACAGACTCACCTCTGCGTGTGCACGCACACGCAGACACGCAACACCGCAAYGAGAAAACCTCCGAGCTCCCAATGCAGAAAGCAAAAGTTTCTCTTGGCTATTCCTGATTACGACCCGTACCAATGGAGGAGGAAGGCACTCGCGCGCCTCGAGGTCTTAGTGCTCTCCTTTTTCCACATTACTCCCACCTCAGATGTGAGAGAAAATTCTCTCAATTATCCAGTTTATCTTTTTCTCATCCATTAAGCACAGAAAGGTTGTTCTCTCTCCTGTTCCTGGTAATCAAAGGGAATTGTYTGTCAATAATTTACTTGCTGCAGGTTCAGGACACTGAACCCTCTACAAGAGGAATCTCCTCGCCCTCCCCACCCTGGCCAAGGAGGAACTTCTGTCTGTGCTTTCCCACTGCTGCCGAGAGTGGCACCGAGGGATCATAGAATCATCGAATCACAGAATGGTTTGGGCTGGAAGGGACCTTTAAAGGCCATCCAGTCCAACCCCCTGCCAGGGGCAGGGACATCTTCAATCAGATCAGGTTGCTCAGAGCCCCGTCCAACCTGACCTTGGATGTTTCCAGGGATGGGGCATCGACCACCTCTCTGGGCAACCTGTGCCAGGGTTTCACCACCCTCAGCTTAAACAATTTCTTCCTTATATCTGGCCTGAATCTATCTGATGTGGGGTGCTACTGCACCCCCAAACACGCTGCCCTGACACCCCATGCGTGATGGGATGAGAGACCAAGGAGTTCTGATGGGCGAGTGGGTGCTCCCTCAGCCCTGCCCTCGCCCTCCCTCCTCACTTCCCATCCCCACAAGACGCCCGTGGGAAGCGTGTGGGACTTTTCCCTGGCACACCATCCCAGCCACCACCACGCTGGGGCCGCTCCAGCCTCCTCCAGCTGGCATGGCCGGAGCAGCATCACGGCTAAGGGTGCTGGAGCGTTATAGGGCGGGCAGGCACGCTTTCAACCACCTTTTGTAAGGGAAAAATATCCTAAGCCCAGAAGATGCTACAGCACTGATAGCTATTATCTCACAGTCTCCTGGAGCAGCATCCGCTGAGCCGCCYGGCACGGCCGCGTGCCTGCTGCGGCAAGGGCACGGCTTCAGACACCCCAGCCGGCAGAGGCAGCGCTCGGGAGGCTGCTGTAGATCAGAGCAAGCTTCGGCTGCTTCGCTTAACGCCAGAGGCTTCGACAGCTCCCTAGTGCAACTTCAGGGTTCGGATGCTGCAACAACGGCTTCACCAATTTTGCTGCCACCCTGAGCCTCCCGCTGTATGGACCACCTTCTACCCGTGCTCTGTTGCCAGTCTGAAGCGCTGCACACCGCTGCTGCGGTGCCCACTAACCACAGACGCTGGAATTTGCCATAAAGTTTGTGGCTTACTGCTACACAACTGAAAACATCAACTACATAATACCAACAAAGTCTTTTTAAATGGATTAAGGACTGTTAGAGCTCAAAAACATCTGTCAGTTTGCAATCTTTGAAATTAAATGATCTTAGTGGGTTTTTACAGCTACTATAAAAGATTTGAGACTTTTAATTATGGGTGCAAAGCACACAGAAAATGAGCCTCGATAAACTGTATTTTAATGCTTTAATATTATACTGTATTTAAATAAGGCCAAATGTAAAATTATACATCTAGGATATACCAATGTAGAGTAGATTCAGAGAATAGCGCTCTATTTCCAAAAGCAGCGACTACAAGAAGGGATTATAGACCACAGTGGACAGTGAACGCAATTTGTTGGAAGCAGAGCTGATCTGATCCTTGAACATATATATACAGATATATATACAGAAATGTATTAGTGTTTAGGCAGAGAAATAAAAACAAAACAAGGGCTGGAAACAGAACATAGTTTAAGAGAAAAAAAATGGAAATAAACCACAAATATTAAACAGGAGGGAAGACCATCCATTCAAACAAACTACTATTTGAGAAACTGGGCATTTATAACCTCTGGAAATCAAGAGTGAGTGCCTGTAYGGAGGGTAACCTTTCCCAAATACAAATTACTGGGCTCAGTAGAGAAGGAAGGTGGTGACATTTAATGATCAATGAGATACGGGAGGTCAGACCGGCTGATTTAATGTTTTCTGACCTTAACTTCTATAAAAAGTCATCTTTGATGTATGTTTGCAATAAATACTGGCAACCTAAGCATATTTTCCTTCCTTTCCTTTGTGTTCATCTAGATTTTATTTAATACACTTAAGAAGCCGATTTGGATCAGCAATCCTTGATTCTAAGAGAAAGGATCTATATTTTCTTGGAGGTTTTGAAGGCCACAAAGTTTTTACAGGAAGGTTTTCCAGAAAACTTCCCTAACTGGAAGAAAACCTGTGATTCGTTTGCAGTTACCACTCACGTTCAACAGTCGGACAGACAAGCCTCGTATCAAGGATGAAGGAGTATAGAAGTACTGCTAACCAGATCAGCCTCTGCTCCGATCCAGAGCGAGGTGGTTTCAGCAGCAAAGCCGTCTATAACGTTTCACAAAACTGTTCTCCAGAAGACACCAGCCCTGCTGTACCAGCAACGTCAGAGGGGGCATCCCCGCCTTTAGGATCTGCTTATGGACCCAGTACTGACCCTCCTCCACCCGGAAAATTGACCATTAACCTCTACCTTTTGCTTCCCTAACCTTTAAYGCTTTTCAGTACATCAAAAGACCTTTTTTCCAACCCCGTGGTAACTTCAATTCTTTAACAGCCTTTGACAAATTACCCTTTCAAAGGCTTTTTGAAAATCCACATACACGAAATCCACTGGATTCCCTTTATCCATGGTCCTCCATAGAGGACTCTCACTGTCAAAGAAGTCCAGTCACTGAGCGAGGCTGGATTGATTTCTCTGAGAGGGGCTGGAAACCCAAGTAATCACAACTGTCATATACAAAATTAGTTATAAAATAGGGTGGGGTTGGGCTCCTGAGGGTTTCCATGCAGGAAACAATAGTGAAGCATTTTGTTGTGCTCTATAATTTATTGCAATGGRCATGTCCAGCAGTTACGTACAGTTAATCAAAATTCAACACAACAGTATTTTTCTTGCTAGGAGTATTGTTTTTTGAGATAGTTCAAACAGAGCAGTCTAAAAGGACGAACAGATGCAGAATAATGCACAAGCTAAGACATTAACCTGATAGCCAAAGATCATGTGGTAGCCACAGCTGAACAATGCCCAGGGACAGGGACAGGGGGCCACGATACTCGAGATCCAGTGGCCAGCATCACCGATGTACATTCCTCTCCCTTCTCTCTCCTGGGGAAGGAGCACTAGGGCAGCTCACAAGAGCATCTCCTTTAAGCCACGTGAGCATCTCTGGTGTACCGTACCTCAGACAACGACGTGCCTCGGCACCTCTAAGCCTCAGAGCTTTTTGGCAACTGCAAGAAGAAGAAACGATTTCCACCAAAAGCAGACTCACTAAATTAGCTAACGACGTTTTAGCCCCATTGTTAAGCACTGCAGAGGCAATAGGCAGCCTAGGCTAAGAAATAGGCAGTTTTGTAAGCAAATCAGTTTTTGGTTTCTACTGTAATCCACATATTTTTCAAGCTTTTCAGTAGAGCTGTCCATAGCAGCAGCAGCAGATAAAGGGATATGATTTTTGACAGGTCATTGCTCCCTCCAGGGTTTTGAGCTGAAGCAATGAAAGAGACCCAAGTCATTGCTGCCTGAGAAAGTGTTCGTGGGGAAAAGAAGGGAACAGTCAATAAATAGTTTTTCAATTGTCAAACAAGATAAAACTTCTGGACACGTATATCTGATGGTCCAGAAACACCTCTGTAACCTGCAAACCGGTATTCTTACCATAACTCTTCACAAAGATCTTACAAAATTTATTTTCATGTGCAAAGGCAAACCTTTTACATATTATCATTGCAAAAATTTCTGGGAGGAAATATATTCAGTGTCAAACCCGAATCTCTTCCCAAATCGGTCATACCACTGCTGGCAGAGAACAAAAAGGTCATTGTGATTTCTTATGGGAAGCAGGCGATGCAGAATCATGCTCCATTTTAAATTCAGCAATTTCTGCCTTTCTCAAAGAGTTAAACCTATTGTCTTGGTCTTTTGAACTCAGGCGAATCTATGAAGTGTCATTTTGCTAGAAACAGGATCTAATTCACATTCTAACTTAATGTGGCATGTAAATAAAATAACGTAACAGGGAAGAACAAGAAGCCAGTCCATGGGCAGTTTTCCCCATTTAGACCCCACTGCTACACCACTCTTCCATCGTAAAGAGAAATTTTGCTTTCTTAACAGCCAGGGCATGGCTACGTTGCACTGTACACAATATATACAATACATATGCTGGCTAGCATGTGTCAGCCACATCACCTCCTATGCACACAGAGCAGAGTATTTCCCCCCTCTGCACTGTGCTGAAGTAAATATTAGCAATATTAGTAAATATTACTGATACCGTTACACGTTCTCCCACTACCAGGCAGCTCTCTGAAGGGCTGAGCCTAGCCCCGACTGCAGCATCCAGGTCCAGGACTCGCTGGTGGGAATCTAGAAGTGGGCTTGCAACTGCACTGCCCTGACAGCTGCAAATCCCTGAGCACCGGCTGAGTATTGCTAAGTCAGCCGGGGACGGCGAAGGCTYGCACAAGGGAACCAGCTATGCATCGACAGCCTCAGCAGCCTGCTGCGGTTTGCAGCAGTTCGTAGCTACACGGCTTGCCGGCTGAGCTGGGGCGATCAACAAAACTCACGTGCCCCCAGCTTCCCTTCAGGAGGGGGGCAACTTTTATACATCAGAGATTATTACTCCCTTACGACATTGGCCTTGGCTGACCACAAGGAAAGCACGTTAACATCAGCACGATACGGCCCCTAACTTTATTTTTTGTCACCTGCCAGCAGCAGCGTGAACACTTTGTGAATCCCTACAAGTGCCTCCTCATCCCATTTTCACGTATCTGCTGAAGCCTTAAAGAAGCATCTCCAGTCCTCTAACACAAGAACGTTGAAGTAATCCATCGTCCTTTATCTCTCTGTGGCTTCACCCAGAGAGCCTCGTAGCAGACAGACTCCCTTTCTGTGAGCCACCGCAGTGGGACACACGTCTCCTCTTCAGCTGTCACCGACCGTGGCACAACTCACTCGCACAAACCCGCCTGCACTAGTGTCACACTGAACTCCCCCAAGCTGTGAAGAGGAACGGCTGCGGAGGTGGCACACGCCACATTCTGCCGCCTCTCCCGTGAAGACACCGATTTCTCGCAGCGAGGAGAGCGGAGCCGCTCGGGGCAGCAGCGTCGACTGCCACAGCCGAGCGCGACGCAGCCCATCTGTCACCGCAGCAGCCGCCGCGCCACCGAGAATTCACCAACGGCACAAGAACACCTGAGGGCTGTGAGGTTTACTGCAGGACGACGCTTTTGCTGGCATACTTATTTCAGTTAAGAATGGTAATTTTTCACATCTTGTGCAACAGGGTTGTGTCACAGAAAGGATCCATCTTGGATAACGTTTTAAAGTAAAGGCTTTAATGGGAGGGGTTTGCATTTGATGGGTCCAGAGCCAGGGGAAAATKATCAAGTTATAACCTGAAATAACACTGCAGTGAAGGAAAACTTTAAATGATTTCTCCCAGGAAAAACGATCCATGTCAAATACAATCTCTCCTTTATAAAACATAAACTAAGAAGAGTTTTTTAATGCCTATTCATTTTTTTCATCATATAGACTGTAATTCCTTAAAAAAGGGGGAGCCTTTGGAGCCTGTGGGTTCCTATTCAGAAAACCGACACCTAAAAAGGAGTATGATTCACACGGAATTACTCCATAGCAGCCAGGAAACTCCCACCTAGACACAGCTTACAATCCGGAGGAGGATGCAGGGAGCGAGATGCAGAATGCAYCGAAATAGCAGGAAATAGCAGAATGTCCACTTTTTATATTACTGACCCAGCACGGCTGCAGGAATGCAGGTAAAGAGAGGTAGAGGCAGTTTCAGAAACACTCACTTATTTTTTGAAATGTAAGTAAAGCAAATCCGTAATTGCCTTACGAAGCATATGTACGGTGCTCTAGCAGTGGATTCTGTAAAATTCCTGACTCTGAGACTACATTAAAACTTTTGTATGCATTTTTCATATCTCTAAGCTATAAGGAAACACTGTAATAATTGAGCTTCTGTCAAACACAGAACATAAGACTGACTGGAATTCTTATTTGATTTAAAAATACTCTCCTCTTGGTTTTAAAGTTTCAGTGGTGGAAATTCCACCACCACTTTTGATTTTGGTGACCTATTCTAACATTTACTTACTTACATTTCACCATTAAAAACATATTTCCTATTTTTATTCTGAATTTGTCTAGGTTCAGCTCCTGGTCTGTGTCTTTTGTTAAGCCTATCTGCTAAAGCTCCCTGGGACTATATTCAATTTCTCTAGGATAGATATTTTTAGAAATATCAAATCATTCCTTAACCTCTGTGTGTTATGCTTACGTTACTTGAGTCTTTGGATGTAAAGCTATGCATCTTCCCATATCTATTTCCAGTCCTTTAATCGTTTTCATTGACTTTCTCAAACCCTTTGGTCTTTCAACGTTTGTCTTRATTGTGGGTGCTGTAACTACAGTTTTCTGACGAGGATCCCACCACCGCCAAGCACAAAGGGTAAACTCTCCCGTTTGCACTCTCAGATCCTGTTTGCATCCTTGGTTACAAAATCGCCCTGAAAATGCTTACTCAGCCAATTGCTTACCACRACCTCCAAAAATTTTTCGGAGTCATTCTGCCTAGCATACCGTCCTTTTAATCTTCTTCATTCCTCCAATATTTTTCTCATTTGCCTATCTAGCCTATCAGTAGTGATTTTATATGTTTTCCTCCTGGTCATGAAAACGGATGTTAATAGCAGAGAAGCTAGGCTTGATCTCTGCAGGACTCTGCTTGAAAACACACCCCACATTCAGCAACCTTCTTTTTGCAGTTATATTGAGGACAATGAGCTAAACAATTTTTTTTTCCAATCTGCTGTATATGTGCTGTATTGATTATGGTTTTCTAAACTATTCAATGCTCATAATAAATGCATTATGCCAACAATATCACTTTATTAATCAAAATTAATCTCACAAGAAAAGATACAAACTGAGTCTGACTACACCAAATTGCCAAAAGCCTATGCTTGATTGGCATGAGTTACCTTTTTATTTACTGATCAACAAAATAGCTTATCTACTGCTCAATTATTTTATTCACCATCAAAGTCATGTTGGTAAACATAACATGTCAGAGATCGCCCTGTTTGACTTCATTCCCTCCCCCCCACCGCCTTGAAAAAATAAATGAGATCATATGAATTTTCTTCCAGTCCTCTGGGAACYTTCCAAGGCTCCAAGACATAGCAACAATCAGCAGCAAGTATCCAAATTAAGAAAGTCTTTCAAAACGCAGTTTGGACTGAAAATGTAGAAGGTGCAATCCAACATCCTTCTGGATTATCTCTGGAAGGTAAGTATCTCACCATCAGCATATTGCACAACTGCGGCCTCCCTGCCAAACTGCAACCTGAAAACTATTCTCCAATAACTTTTAAACCATTGGTTTACATTCTTTGCTACCAATTTTTGTCTCTTCTCCTTCCCTTGACAAGTATAGCTGTTTTTTCTTCCCTTCCAAGCCTTGTTTTCCCTGGAACATGTGGCCAAGTATTCTTAAACTGTTCCTAGTTATTAATATTTTCGTGTTCACGTTATTTACTCAGCTGAAGTTGATTTTAGCTTTGCGAGACAGTCTCCTCTAAAGCATTTGTTAGACGCTGATGTGCACCTCGTTTACATGAAAAAAAATCAAGTCATGATCACTGACACCTAAATAATGACTCATTGTGGCCCTGAGCAATTCCTCTTTATAAGTCAAGTTCTATCAAAGAATCTCTGCTGGCACTGTCGCTTTTCACACTTAAAAAAGCGGGGGGGTGTGGGTTTGTGTGCCTTTTTTTTTTTTTTTTTTTTTTTTTTATTTCAGTGGTATCACTTACACAGAAAACCCCAAAGGTCTTATATCACTTACATAAAAACACCCAGTAGGTCTTTTTAGTCCTATGTTCATTTTATCTTCATGTGATTTAGTGTTTGATATAAATCACCTACTTACATTATTTTACACCAGACCATTATCTGTTGTTCCCGCAGTCGTCCTTGCAGTATTAGGCAGTATTTCCCAACACTTTGGCTTCTTGGTGCACACTTTTTTTTTTTTTTTTTWAATTAAAGCTGGCAGCACAGAGCAGATGTCTCCGAGCTGTCTTGCTGCTGCCAAGAGTGTCTGGGCAGCAGTCCCAGTCACTGCAGAAGGGGTTGTGCCGTACCCCCACCCGCATGTCCCCAGGGCCACGCACTCCTGCCAGGCTCCCCAGACTGCCCTGAGCACCCTCCTGCCCATCTTCTCACAGCAAGCATCTCCCCAGCTGGCTCCCACCGCYGCTGCGGCATGCAGCTGCCTCTGGGCTCAGGAAAAAGTCAATGCCGTGTTTGCAAGTCGAGGTACAGTCTGTTACTAATTGGAAGCAAAAAGCAAGCTTGGAGGCACTTCTCTACCAGCACCTTCATTGGGTCATGTATTAAAAATACAAAACACAAAGGTAAGCCACCCGCTCTTGCCTTTACCATTCCTTGTCTAGCTGAGGACTGAAACTTGTTTGATCCGTGAACAAATTAATGAGTCCTAGCAAAAGAAAGAAGTAATTCATCAAACTTGGTAATCTGTGTCAGAAGTAAAACTTCGGCTCGTAGTTTTGGGATCAGTTTCTGCAGCTTTCCTTCACGCAGGCAGTCGCAATACCGTTGCTGTAATTATTTTCATACGCTGTACTTATGCAATAACATATTCTTTTATTTTTTTATAGAAGTATTACACTGTAAACTACTAATTTTCTCTTGTGAATGTTAGTGCGTTTCAACATGGAAGCAGCACAGAGAAAAATCTAAAAAGAAAAATGTGAACGGATTCATGATCTGATAAGATTTTTTCTACGAGGCCGAGCAGCACCCTTACTACAGAAAATCCAGATTTAAAGCTAAGTGACAAGCTCCACAACACATCCCAGCCAAGGCACGGAGCTAATTCTGTGGACAACGTACAACCTTGTCCTTGTGGGTCTGATAAGCCATCCATTTAGGAGAACACAGACTTCAGCTCTGAATTGAGCAGTAGCATAACAGACTTTTTTTTTTTTTTTTTTTTTTTTTAAATTTGAGTGCAATTTCACAGAGAAAATCAGAACAATTATATTCCATTAAATCAGATCAACTCCCCTCACTGCACAGGACTAAAGCAAGCATTATAAAAGTTGGTAAATATTCAGTGATGCAAGAACTGGAAAAAAACAATCACACAGCTAAACAGGAATTGGTAAAGCTCAAAACTATGTTGTTAAGGAGTCTAGCATTGCAACTACTCTTCCATGTCAAGTTATGGATCTTCTATGCTTTTCACAAAAGAAAGCCACATGAGTGTTTTACCACACTACGATAAGCTTTACAATTCTCACCTTTCCAATATTTTGACAAGCTAGCCTCCAGCTTTTTCTTAATGACTGCCATGACTGTTAAAAGGAGCATATAGAAGAGCCAGTCAATCAAAATCATATGGCATTAGGAAAGGCCAAAGCAGCACATCCTAATATTGAACTGTCAGAGGTTATAAGACACTCAGATTTGAATACCTTGGTTCCTCGTTCAGAAACTGTGACAGAGAAAACAGTTCAAGAAGAATCTGGTATTTATGACGTTAAAAGAAAACCAGAAGAGCATCAACTCCACTTACTCTCAGAACTGCCAATTACTCAATATTCATGAAAATGGGAGTCCTCCATTTTACATAAATTATATTCCTTTGCTTTGCTCCTCTCTCCTCACTCTTCTCTATAGCACGTGCTTAAATTTAGATATGTGAAAAAGACTGAGACTTTTTCTCAAGACTCTGTAGGACATTAAAACAGGTCTACTTGGAGGCTTAGTTTATTATACATATAGAGTAACAGAATTTGTTTGGGGCTTTTTTGTCTCAGGTTTTACTTTTGATGTGAAAATTGGCAAATTGGGGAAGCAGACTGATTTCAAGTCTGTTCAAACCAACACCAGTACAACAGTATTTCATTAAAATCATTCCATTGGTTTGACAATAAGGTCAGAACGAAAGGGTAACAATAATGCCATTGAGCAGAAAAACACAGCAAACCTCTCAGTGAGAGAAATCAGAACGTAAAGCCAATGCTCTCAGGCAGCAGCAACAAGCTAACCCCCGCTACTGCTAATATTAGGCAACATTAACTTGCAAGTAAATATGTTTAACATTGTTTTGTTTATATAACTTTAATCTACAATAAATGAGAAAATAGAGTCTGATCCAATATGGTGATGTGCTAAAGGTAAGATTGATTAGTACTTTGAAATGCTAATAGCCACAAAACCAGCCRAAATACCTTGCTTTGTATCAGTGATTAAGTGAAAAATAGATTAAAATAGATACTCACACTATATGTGCAAGATCAAGTGGCTTTTCTGGCTGCTCAGGAAATACAGGACGAGGTGGTTCTCTACTTGGTACACAACCAAGCGATTTACTAATTGCATGGCTCAGCTTCTTTGCRGGTGATTTCTGTTTTTGAAAAGAATGAAAAACATGAGTTGACTATTATGAAGAGCAGGGTAATACGTGCAATCAGATAAGAGAGAAGTGTGAAAAAATGCATAGTACTAGAATATTCAGAAATATCCAGTTACATTACACCATACCTGAGAAATTAGTACAGACACTACATAGGTGAACAAGTTTTGTGGTTTTTTTTTTTTGTGCTATAATATTGAAAAATGAAAGTAGTTTAACAAAAGTATGTAAGATGAAGAAATAAACCAATTGTCTGGTGTTTCTACCAGGAATTAAATCAAGGGGCAATCATATTCAATTAAGGGATTTCTTATACTTACTCATAACGTCTTCTGAACACAGGCATTGTATTTTGAGGGGAAGGCAGGGGAAGAACAAAGGACCTGGTGCACGAGCAGGTGCATGCACAGACTTACCAAGCCAGCACCGCTTTCGTTTCCCATCTACTGGAACCAACAGAAAGCCGGTGCTATGCCCCCTCCCTCTGCCCTTTGCAAAGGCAATTGTTTTTGAAAGACAACTTTCAAATCTTTTGTTCTTTATGGGCAAAGCCAAGGTGAAGCATAGTGTTAAGATAGATATGAACGACCGGTTTCTTTATTTTCTTTCATAAATTCACTTGGTTGTGCTAACTAATCTCACAGGAGCAACTATCCTGGGATGATCTAAGGAAGACTGAAAGGCTGGTGACAAGTGTTGCCAAACACACAAGAAYGGACAGCTGGCCTGAGTCATGCACTTACAATGTGTTTTAAGTCCAATGTTGACTTACAAAATTAAGTCTTAAAATGTTATTACATCCACCAAACTCACGCCAGTGATGTGGGAGGCCAGATAATGCTTTTATGAGAGCTCAGAAGAAACCTGGCAGTTCTGTTTTTCTGATCTAACTCACTGACAGTCCATGTATGTGTAACCTAGTGGCTAATTACTCCTATGGAATTTTTTTACTACTCCTGTAAGACATTCCAAAGCGGAATTAGGACCAATTCTCAAGGCACATTCAAATTAAAATTCAGATTAACACTGATTTAAATAGGAGGCAAGGCTACCCAGGACAGGAGTTACACATATAGTTACAGTTAATATAAATTGGTAAATAGCAATTACTAACAATTACTAATATTTACCAACAATGAAATAAACAATTAGTAATTAGTAAACCAGTGAGACTCTTCAACTCTGGGCCTCTTGGCTTTAGCAATATAAAACAGGCAATAAAGGCTTTTTTGAGTGGAGAACCTATGCGTGAGGAAGTTGTTCCCTCTGTGGATTTACATGGTTTGTAGTAGATTGGGATGCATTTTAAGTATAAAGTAAAATACTAATATCAATTGGAAAACAATGAAAAAAGAGAAAAATTCCTTTCAAATTAGAAAAGAAAGATGAGCTGGATGCCTCTGAGAATATATTAGGACAGCTGGTTCTTAACTGAAGATTTATTATCCTCTTTCAATTACCTTACAACTCAAAGTCAATGCTAACTGAGAACTCTAAATACCATGAATGGAGGCTGCCTCTGAATTCGTGATGAATGTAGTCTTGGGAAAAAAAGAATTACTCAAGATCATATTCTTCCCTGGAGTACATGTCAGAGAAGATTCAAGTGGTAGTTACAGTCAAATCCCAGTCACATGCCTCCATCAGCATCTAACACTGCTTTGCAACGTGTACTCTGGCCTGGTCACCATATTAAGACCACACTGTTTCACAAATTAAACCAATTATTCAATATGTTGCAGCCTAATTCCTTTTAGATTCTGGAATTTTTATTCATCAGCCCACAGATCCAACCTGTGAAGCAGCAGAATGCATGAAGGCCATGGAGAGCAAGCCATCTAACAACCTTCAGATACCAGGTGAAATGGGCAATTATCTTCCCAATATATTATCTTTGGCTTTTGCAGACAGAAAGTCTTGGCCCTATCCAAGTACCACAGCAAAAATCTTGTGATGGGTATAAGATTCTTATCTCCTCTCACCAAGAAGGGCTTCAGTAGGAAGGATGTCAAGATAATTAACTGCTTCAGGTGAGTCTCCTATAGGGAGCTCTAAAACAGCATGCTCAGAAGCACTTCAGCTTACTAATTCACTAAATAGTAAGTGCTAAAAAGACTTATTGATGGTAAGCTGATGGGGTTTTTTTTGGGGTTTTGTTTGTTTGTTTGTTTTTGGGTTTTTTTTTTTGAGTGTGGTTTTTTTTTTAAATGTGTTGAGAAAACCCGGTAGATTGCAATCAATGGATGATCCTTGCAAACAGTGTTGAAGTGCCTGGCACTCTCGCTATGAAAGGTTCTACAGGTGATCATCAGCCTTTAATTATTTTGAAATCTTATGGAAAACACAATCCAATCTTTATATTACTTCTTACTAAGTCCACAGTAAAATTTAAGTTATGCACACAAATGTGATGATACCACAAGTAAAATTCTAGTTTTCCTAAATTAATTCTTCTACATGTTGAAAATTTCCACATTTATTTCTCTCTCAATTTGTTCTCCACTTCTTCTCCTTCTAGAGTTTTTCCTACTTTAGTCTTTACCCTGTTCATCTTTTGGTTTCTGCACAGACCATCTATTCTCAGCGTGCCTTTTCTGTGACCTCCTCTTCGCAGTATTTTTAGGCTATTTTAAAGGTTTTTTTCCATTGTGGTAACAAACACTATATCCTATTGTGCTACCCCACCACTTATTTTGTCAAACAAATGCAGTGCTGTCTAGAATGCTGTACAATCGAGCCACTACCGCAGCTTCACTTTCCGAAAATTATAGGGGAAAGATAATTTCCATTGATCCCAACTTTTTGATAATGCTTCTCAGTGCAGCTGACAGTGAAAAGGGCACAGCATGCTGAATGAGCACGCTACTCCACAGGCAAGTATACCTCTTATGGGTATCTTGTTTCCCTGAGAAATAGCTATTTTTTCCTTTCAATTAGCTGAGTTCTACTTTAGAAATTTCTAATAAAAACCACCTCTCTCTCATCATTGTCGCCAATCTTGACCTCCTGCCTGTTTGATATCGTCTGTAAGCACCTCTGCATTCTGCAAAGATGGGCTACTCTCCCCTTCAAAAAAGCAGAAAACACAAACAGAAAGCCCCGGAGTAATATAATCCTCTCATCCATCACCACCACTGCAAACCCACAAATAACACAATCCCCTTCCCCATCACTGACACCACCACTGCAAACCTCCCCAGATAACACCATCCACTTGCCCATCACTAGCACTACTGTATTTTTACCATCTTCTTCCTCCCCAGCTGTTCATCTTGTTTCTTCTTGACTTTAATCCATATTTGTAAATAGCTGGGGGCAAACTATGTTTTATGAAGTATCTGTAACTTCTGTCACAACAGGACCTCAGTCAGTTTGGAACTTGGAGGTACTACTGCAAAATCCCCAGTATTAATAAATTTCAACGCCAAATAAGTAGTTAAAACTAATAAGGAACTTCAGACTTTGAAAAACATTTCACCCACCCTAGAGTCCAATTTATGGTCTTACTTATCTTCAGATTTAGATGGGAAAACAGTCTGGTGTGCCTTTATTTTCAAAGGCTTTCAACCACTTAACATTTCCTTCTGCTACAGAAGCGTAGCTGTAGAAACCAGCCAACAACGCGCTGCTCTACCTTCAGCTTCATCCACACGCTCTCCTGGGAACCGCTAGCAGGCAATTCATTTTGTTTTACTTCCTAAATGGGCACGGTACATGACTCAGCGGGATTTGCACCGCTGTGGCCATTATATCAGTCTGATGGTAAGCGTGGTTGATGATCCAAAAAAAGTCAGGCACATAAACGAAATACGCGCTCTTTATCTGGACACAACGCTTCGGCAACCTTCCTGGACCCAGGTATTCACGTTTTTGGTTTTCCTCCAAACTGTTAAGTCATATAGCAATTTTCTTTCCCCTTTTACTGATCATGTAATTGCCAAGGCATTCACGAAAGGTTTCTTCTCCGCATTATTCCACAAGGTTCATGAGGCGCAGGTATCAGTTTGGCTCTAGCAATATGCCAGTAGTGCTTTGCAGTTTTGAGTGCATTAGCAAGGAACAACTGCAGTGCTTTCTCTGCAGAATTCCTGCTTTTCAGCACAACAAATCTTTTTAAATTTTATAGCCTTTCTGAGATTCTTTCTTCAAACTCTCTCAGCCTTTTACATATCTAGACCTATCAGTGGAGGATACTTACCTTTTTCCCAAGTCTGTCAATAAATATTCAAAAGAAACAGTTTCTGCTTCTTTTTCATCATGCACAGAATAATTAAACTTGTGAGAAACATTTACCACCAGTTACTGTAAGTGTTTAAGGAATAAATGAAGCTTCTATGTAGTTACAATTCAGTATGTGGTTACTATACATCCCAATGGATCCCCTTCCTTTTGAGCTGGTTATTTGAGATTTATATTTTCGGGTTTCCTGTCCTCTGAAACACCTATGAAGTTCAGAGTCAGAGGTGGACTACTGAATTATGTATGAATCCAGATATTCCAGAACTGTTTCTATAACACCACTTCCATCACCACTTTGTAGAAGATACACTTTAATAGATTTTTCAGCTGAACAAGAAATTGAGGTCTGAACAGATCAGGTGAATATTATAAAAGTCGTCTTTCTCCAGGCACAGCACTGGCTGGTAGGCACGCTGTCTGCAGCTACTGCAGTGGTAAGCTGCAAAACCGCATTCCTCAGCGGTGCTATCTAAGTTCATAAGTAGCAGCAGTCAAACACAGTTTTCATGATCCAAAACAGCATCTACCTACCAGCAAGCACATCTGGCTTCGCCAGGTTCCAGAGAAAGCTCAAAGAAAGTAAAATAAATACTTCTGAGAGGCCGGAATGTTTGTTCTCTTTTGTAACATAAAAAGTTGAAGGAGACCCTGCTCTGCACTGTACACTCTTTGGGTGATCTGACATTCCACTTGTATAGCCACAAGGTAAGGTTAAAATACCTTTCCTATTAACCATTGAATCACTCTCCCTATGGCACTCATCCTCAGTTAGAATCAAACGCAAACCAAACACTCAGGGTTTGGTCATTTCAGTAAATGTATCATTGATACGCCAGTCCCGGACCGTCCTGGAGTCTACACTTTTATGTAATAAACAATCATGTTTCTATCCAGCTTAGTTATAAATAAAGCATGAACAAAATACAACTTATGTAGTGATGCCTGCGTAAGTGTGCAACTAGCCTATAAATAAAAGTCGTTTTAAGTACTAGGAACAACTATTCAACTGACTTTTCCCAGGGACCCAGCAGGCAGATGTCAGCACGTAGCCGCACTGTGCGGGCCCCGGCTCCGCTCGACCCGCCAGACACGCACACTGCTCGCGGCTGGGAACGCTGCTCTGCAGCTGCTTTCTGACGGCGGGGACTCAGCGCGCCATCCTGGGAGATGAGGAAAATGCTACGAAGGGACCTCCCACAAAAACATGGCAAGTGCTGAGTGTGTACGTTCTTAACCAAGTTTAGACAAAACTGAGTTGCGCCTGCATCCGGACAAGCATTACCCTTGGAGTTGCCTAGATCTACACAAACAAACATGGCCGAGGTATGCGCATCYGATGCAAACGGACTGACCGCTTTCTGCTGGGAAAACTAATATGTTATTGACAGATACCACTGAAAAACTGTGTTATATGTGCAAAAGACATGAGAAATTATTAGTAACGTGCAACTGTGATGTTCCATATGTTTGAAAACCCACTGCATCTGTGTTGTGTGTTGCAGATCCTTTTCATTTCAGAATGGTTTACAGATCCTGTCTCTGTCCACCTGCCTTCCTATCAAAGGCTACATCTGTCAAAAAAAAGAAACGAACTTCCACCATGGAATTAAAAAGCTGGAAACTACAAACTACATTACCAAAAGTTGTCTTTCTACCTTTTCCTAGTTATCTATTTATAAATCACATCCACCTCTACCAAAAGGGTCTAGTAAACAATTGTTACGATGGGCTCAGAAATTTGCAGGTAATAAAAACTGAATTGAAACGTGGTTGGCAAGAACACTTGTTTAAAAATTGAGGTTTTACAGTTATCCGTTCCTCCCTCTCTCTCTCTCTCCCTCCCCCCCGCCCACCAATATTTGCCGCACTTTACTGATATTACCTGTAATATCACAACTGTAAACTACACAGGATGCAAACACGAAGTAAGGCGGCATATCCACCCTTCTTCTACACTGAAAATGGGTATGCAAGCAAAAAAATTTTCAAAGTCTGTGCACAGAGAACTTTCCCTCTTCTCCCAGGAGAGGAATTGTGCTAAGCAGCCAAGTGGATTAAGTAGAAAGAAGCCAATATGGTAAGCGAAGCAAGTATAATGCATATACGGAAATGGTATTGGGAGAAGGAAGCTAAAGCACACGTGTCTGCCTCCCGCTCTGAGCAGAGAAGGTTCGCCGTCACCCCAGATGCCCAGGCCTGTTATCTGTCTGGGCGCGAGGGCAGCGTGCCCTCTGCTGGAAAATGCTGAATTATAAAAGGAGGTTTTTTCACGTCATTTGAAAATAGGAGCCCACGTGATGGTGAAAGTCCACACACAGACAGCAACGTGACAGGGATGCAGAGCACGCTATTTAATACCGTGTTCCCTTTCRGCTTGTTTCTGGGGGACTGAACAAAAACACGCTGAAAAATTTTTAATAACTTTAAGGTCATCTAAATGGGAAATGAAATGAACCAGAAATATGAGAGATGTAATTTTGAGAGCAAAATCTTATTAACAGCTACTTACAGTATTGCTAGACTTTACCTCGGTAGATAAAAGGGTCTGTCTTTTGGTTTAGATTCGATTAGTACCCAGTATAATGACTTCCCAACGGAAGCCATAGATATTATCACTATAGAAACAACTAAACATTTCTTTGGTTTGTTGATACATACKCCAAAGCCACCATGTTAAGGGTGGTTATAAACAACAAACATTCCATTATTTATAGCAGGAAGAGCATTTTAACTCAACTTCAGTTGATAATAAGCCATCAAAACGTATACCTTAGGGTAAAAGCCCTTAGGGTAACTTGGCTGTTTTAACATTTTACCTGGAATTTACGGATGACAGAGACTGCTTGAAGTTTAGCAGACTAAACAAAAAATAAACAAACAGAATGAACAATGAGTAATCTACACGCTTTCAAAATGAACAATTTGATTTTTCAGTTCTGCTGCGTGTACATAACTAAATGAATCACTGTTTAAGGTTATTTAATAAAACCAAAATTGAAATAGCCCAGAAGGAAAATTTTGGCAAGTGTTTGAAGTTTTTTTTCCCCCTCCAAACAGGCCCCAACAAGAAGTGTGTTCATGCAGCAAAACCTCTCTTTCAAAAAAAGATTTCTACCTGAACTTACATATATATACATACACATATATATATATAAAAAAATCACTATAGTAATATATATTTTTTCATATATATATTTTTAAAAAAAATCACTATACTATGTGATTTATAGTATCAAAAATTATCAAAAGCACTTTGGAATTTCAGGAAAAAGAACCTTATGAAAATACTTATTATTAATGCTTATTCTGGGCCTTAGGGCTCCAAAGCTGTGAAAATACACCATCCAAGACTGAACGAGATCTGGCTGGCTTGAAAACCCAGGAAAAATAAATTTCTTTTTTTTTATTGTATCAGAGCACCAGCCAATCTCTGCAGATCTGGTCAGCAGGAGTCTTTGGGTCTTCACTCAAGAAATTGTTGTTGAGTAAACACAGAAGTAGGTCATGCTATTTCAGCTGAGTCTGCACCAGTGCTGAGTAGAACGAAAGAGTTACGATGCACCATTTGCAGTCACGTCTTCCTTTCTAAGCACCAATATAGTTTCCACAACAGTCTGACATTGCTGATGCATGTTCAGTTCATAAGCAACCGTATTCCCCAAACTCTCTTCTGCAGAACTGCTCCCCAGCCATGTATCCCTCACGAAACTTTGCGGCTGCTTAGTCCTATCCGAGAACTTTGCAATTTTCTGTACTGAACTGCACCTTTTTTGAAAACATTAGTGATCCAGAATAGACACCTTCAAATTCATTCCCTTTGCTGGATGTTCTTCATCTTTTTATCAGGTTCAGCTTTGCCCCTTTACCAGCAGTACTAGTCACCCGGCTAGCGAAGGCAGAAGTGTCCTACTGAAGACTGACATGAAAAAGACACTTCAGGTTCCCTGACCTCACCAATTGATGGATTTCACTATCTGTCATTTAACTAGCAATACAGTCCAAATCCAAAACTAAGATTTTTTTTTTTTTTTTAAATTAAGAAAGACTAATTTTCAATTTTCATAAAACTAACACACAAGACTTGCCAAAGTTAAAAAAAGATTAAAAGAAAAAATATGTACAAGACCTCTCTCTTAAAAGATCCCTCTTCCATGCTCAGTTTATAGGAGACAACCCAGTCTGCAGTAGTATTTTATATATCCCTGAATTTTTTAGTCCATTTAAAACACTTTGTTGCTTAAAAACCCCAGCAGATGGTTAAAACTGCTCAGAAATAAGTTTCTAGAGCTAGAGCCAAAAATGTTACTTTAGACTACAGAAAAATAAATGCTCCTTATGATTGCCTTATTGTTTACTGAAATCCCTCACATTTCTCCGTTTTTGTCCTGGATTTCCATCTTTTATCTTTGTTTCACCTTTAGATAACCTTTAGCCTCTTAATTTCATCTTTCTTTGATTTGGATTCTGACTATGCTGAACAAGAAATGTAAATATCTCCTTCACTCTTCATGCCTTTTATTCTTGTGGCTCATGTCCAGGCATAACTCCATAGCTGTACTATACAATCCTCCTACAAACCTAACAAACTTACATAAGCACACCTTTTAAAAGCGTTCCTTCCATTTCACCTACTGCTGCAATTTCTTACTAGTATGAGCTACATCTTGTTTCTGTACAAGACAGCCAAATTTGCTGCTGCTAAAATTCCTTCTACAGACTTCCGGACCAATTGTTTTTATGTATCAATGTTTTCATTAGATAAGATATTAAAATCTAGTCTCTTTCAAGGTTCCCAACTATCATTATTTTCTTTCATACATTCTTTCCTTTTGTTCTGCAAAAACTCTGTCTCCCAGTACCTTCTGCTGTTTCCAGTAATCTACTTCCAGTTCTGTGGTTTAGCGTTGCTTCTGTACGTGTAATTCCCTCTTCTCCGTCTACATGAAGACTATGGAAGGAAACAGTTCCAGAGGCACTACCTGGTCCTGACGGCAGATCATTTGAATTCTTGATCTCCAAAGCAAGGTGGCTGCACCCAGGCTGTCTAGTAGGCATGGTTCCTCGCCTGTGTCAACGCCTAAACCTTACCTTAGGAGCTGCTTGGGAGAGTGCAGTTTGGTCCATGCTAAAGCTAGGGATTGTTCTGACAGTCCTGCAGTTCAGATCACGCAACAACCTGCACTGTCCAATATACCAGAAGAGTCATAGCCTGAGTATCCTCCATTGCCGTTTACCTAACTTCCCACTCCTCCAATTCACATTATATCTCAAAATCAACTTATTCTGTATGGCCTAGTAAGAACCAAATGCCTCAAAAGTTAATACTGAAACAGGATGGGATGACGGATTCACAGATCCTAGTGCCAGGATGGGGCACAGTCCGTCTAACCTGACTCGCTGCAAACACAGGTCAGAGACTTCAGAAGGAAATATCTACGTTAGAGTTAGAGCCGTTTAGGTATGTCTTTGTATTAAAAAAATCCAGACTGGATTTATAGACTTCAGGAGATGATAATCTACTGGTAGTTCAGATTAAGCATTCCAGAAGTTTATTACCCACATGGTTAAAAAAAATGACAACATTTAAGACTGAATTTTCCTGTCTTCGGCTTCCAACTACTGAATGGTATTAAGCCCCAATTTTCTAAATTAAACAGTAATACTATAATGACTCTTCCTCATGAAGATAATTACTAATTATAATCCAATCATCATCTGAACTTCTCTTTGAATAAGTAAAAGGTTGGGCTTAATCTTTTGCCATGAAATAGGTTTTTATATCTAAAATTGTCTATTATTTCTTGAGATGTGATTATCATAGTCATCTAACTGAATGTTATTTCTGATATAATTTCTTTAAGGCTTTTTAGTTAAGAGTTTTCAATGCATATATTTACAATTGTCAGGACAATAACAATACTAAATTTTTCTCTTAAAGAAATACTATCTTTAAAGATGCCACTTGGATAAAGTTCCTTTCTAAGCACAGCATTCATGCTAACTGGTTTACCTTTCTGGGGAGGAAAGGTATTGCAACCCTTAAGTCTTTTTAAGCTAGAAGAAAAGAAAACATAAGAAAAGTAGGACTGATGTGAAGAGGGGAAGAAAACACACATCTTAAGGCCTTGAGAAGGACAGTGCTGTCTTGTGTGCTTTAAACAGCACTGAGTACAATGACAACCATCAATAAATTAACAACATTACTTGTAATAAAAACAGTACAGTTTACCTATTTATACACTTTTGCTATCTGAAAACCTTTAAAAGTCCTACTATGCAGTTCTACTGTAAAAACTTTAACTTTCAGAATAAATTAGTACAGAGGTGGTTGTTTCAGCATGACAAACAAAGGTGAGTTACCCAAGAGGAATGCTCCTTCATCTGATGCTGGTTGCTATGAGGACCATTTGCATGGCCACGCCAAAAACAGTTTTGACAGAGCTGGTAGTTGTGGCACTGCTGGCATCGGTACCGGAAACCCATCATGCTCTCACACCGGCAATACGAACATTCCACGGGATGGAAGACTTGGTGGAGATGGGGAAGGAGCGGGGGGGGAAGGGGAAGAAAAAAAAAAAAAAAGAAAAGTAATAAGCGAACTTTAGGAAAACCTCGACCATCAAATTTCATTGGAGCTTCCAAAACCCCCCCAGGTTCTTATCCACTACACCAACTTGTTATTCTGGGCAGGTCATGATGGATTTTGAGTGCAGAGCAGGTAATTTTGGTAAGATTAACTGTAAATTTAAGTTGATGATAACATAGCAGTTCCATCTGACAAGTTCAATATTTCTTCTTCAGATTTCTCCCTCCTCGAATACACTCAGACCCWGAAGCCTCCATGGAAGTCCAACAATACTGAGAATACATCTGAGTGGACAGGGAAAGCAGAAAGGCTATATTCACAAAGGTTAATTTCTGCCTGAGGAGATCACTGTGCCCTAGAGTCAGCTGAGAGCGCTTTTCACAGAAGAGGCAAATTCAGACCACCGCAATGGGCTTCTGCTCTGAATCACCTCTCACCGAGGAACTTCCCTCGCTCTTCCCCGACTGTGAGCTGCCTCTTGTACCTCTATCGCTTAAACTGAAGAAATCCCCAACATACCTCTAAATCTTAACATCTCGAGAACTGGAAAATTAAATTAGGTATGACATGCAGAGTCACCATCAGAAGCAGGCAAAAAAAAA